>OX419600.1:10816393-10978731 GCA_948473455.1 Teleiodes luculella
AAAAATGGCATACATAGAATTGCGTTTGGCTAGATAAAGTTAAGTTGAATTGATTGTTATAGATTGTCTAAAATAAGGAACGTCAGATTAAAATTAGCGATGTCAGTTGAATTTGACAGTTCCCGTAGAATTGCAAAGTCGTTTCGCGACACCTAATTAAAATTAGAGATTTTAGCGGCCGATCTGGAATTGGGTCCATTATCACTACATAGTATAAAACAAAGTCGCTTTCTCTGTCCCTATGTCCCTATATCTCTATGTATGCTTAAATCTTTAAAACTACGCAAAAGATTTTGATGCGGTTTCTGTTACTAGTGCGGCACGGTACTTTAACGAAGCGAAACGTGGTGGGCTCAATTTTGCCGTGGCCGCTAAAATCTCTAAATTTAAGTTGTTGGTCTCTTTCATTCATATGGGAATCGAAAAGAATGGGAGATGAATGAATTAAATTTTGAATGAATGATATTTAAAATAAGCAGCGCAGCTGCAAATTCAGCTTAATTTAGTATGGAAGTTTTAAATGCCTGCTAAACTACGCGTAAAATCGATATTTGAAGTCTCTCAATATAGATTGGCAATCACCTGTCCCTTTTTGTTCTTAAGAACGTGAAAGGAACATATGATTTTTAAATTTAAGTTAGAGCGTTTAATGTAAAATCGGGCCCAATATTTACAGATAAAAAAATTATAGACACTGAATTACAATAGACATTTTATTCAGAAAAAATAAGCAGGAAGACAAATAAAGAAAAGAAAGTTAAAAATAAAACATGCGCGTCGAATTGAGAACCTCCTCCTCTTTTAAAGTCGGTTAAAAAATAATATGATTTCAGCGTAGCCAATTAATATAGGTAATCAATATAAAACTCACTCATCAGATGGGACACCAAACTGTAGTCCATCCTAAAGGGACTCGGCATGTTGAACTGTTGGTATTTTGCATTCTCGATCTGTTTAAAGAAATACACTTTTTAATAAACTTTTTTAAAAAAGAACGATTTTTTTTTGTGTATACTGAAGTGATCAAAAATCCTGTGAATAAGAGAAAGTAATCTTCTGAAACACTGTCAGTGTGTATGGGCCAGTGTTACCACAAGAAAGAAAAAGTGCGTTGAGTGTTTCTTTAAAAATATCTGTACTGTACTGTACGTCAGCCAGTGCGCGCTCACTACTGGGATGCTCCACTCGCGCGCTCGCCTGTACTTGTACTGTACTGTACTGTACTGTACCTGTGATAGCGCGCTCATGTTAGCCAGCAGCAGGTCGGTGAGCCAGTGCGCGCTCACTACTGGGATGCTCCACTCGCGCGCTCGCCTGTACTTGTTGTACTGTACTGTACCTGTGATAGCGCGCTCATGTTAGCCAGCAGCAGGTCGGTGAGCCAGTGCGCGCTCACTACTGGGATGCTCCACTCGCGCGCTCGCCTGTACTTGTTGTACTGTACTGTACTGTACCTGTGATAGCGCGCTCATGTTAGCCAGCAGCAGGTCGGTGAACCAGTGCGCGCTCACTACTGGGATGCTCCACTCGCGCGCTCGCCTGTACTTGTTGTACTGTACTGTACTGTACCTGTGATAGCGCGCTCATGTTAGCCAGCAGCAGGTCGGTGAGCCAGTGCGCGCTCACTACTGGGATGCTCCACTCGCGCGCTCGCCTGTACTTGTTGTACTGTACTGTACTGTACTGTACCTGTGATAGCGCGCTCATGTTAGCCAGCAGTAGGTCGGTGAGCCAGTGCGCGCTCACTACTGGGATGCTCCACTCGCGCGCTCGCCTGTACTTGTTGCCGTCTGCTCGCTTGCACACTAGCACTGTGTTGTCGCGGGTCATGTACGGGGTTAGCTGGAACAAATGCACACGTTTTAAATAAATCAAATAAAAATGTAGGCTGTCTCTTAGTACTGCTTGCTACTGTTTGAGCTGCTCTGTGAATGTCACGTCAATGTGTGCGTTAGCTATCTGCCATTCTTCTCGCGTCTCCCTACTAGCTTGGAAAAAAATGTATTCGTATTTTATTCACTTCAATGTTCCCGATTGTATTTCGTAACTGACTAAAGTGAAATTTGATGAGCAAGCTCGAATTTAACATTTGAAATTAATATTAAAGACAATATTATTAATATCCGTTTTTATTTAAGTGCTCTAAGAATATATTAATAAATTTCGGTATAATCAACGATGAATTGCTTTTATTACATTATTTCTAGTATAAGTAAAGCCTGACCAAAGAAATAAAAAGCCTGCTCTGGGGGCGCCACGTGTATATTTTTATGGCAACAATTTCCGTTAAAAAATTAGTTCCATTGAAATTCCCCAGTATGGCGAGGTTTTTAACCCCCGACGAAAAAGAGGGGTGTTATAAGTTTGACGTGTGTGTCTGTCTGTCTGTCTGTCTGTCTGTGGCATCGTAGCTCCTAAACGGATGCACCGATTTTGATTTAGTTTTTTTTGTTGGGAAGGTTTCACAATCGAGAGTGTTCTTAGCTATGATCCAAGAAAATATCTTCAGCCATTTGAAGATTATCAGCTCTTTTCTAGTTGTTGAAAGGATCAAGTAACCTTTTTGTGTCGGGGGTTATTAATTTATTTCTTTGGTCAGGCTTGACAAAAAAGCTTGTCTGTGTTATTGTATACGGTGTAGTTATTGTGTACCTTGGCCCCGATGTGGTGTACCATGGCGGCGACCCTCTCCCTCTCGTCGCCCCTCCAGCCGGACACGGCGACGCGGTGGTGCTTGGCGGGGCGGTCGCGCGCCGCGTACATGCTGGGCAGGTGCAGCGCGGTCCAGGGGGGCGCCACGCCGCGCCGCAGCATCGCGTCCGACACCCAGTACGCAGTCACGCACCGCTTCTGGTCGCGGAGGGCCTGGAAAACACGAGTTTAAAATTATTAAGGTAAAGGGCTAGGGGATGATTATATCCGTTGGTACTAGAAGGACCTAATAAGGAAGTGTCCTAAAAAATCTAATAAGTCCGTCAGTTAGATTACTAAAAATTAATGTACACGTTTTTTTTAGTCTCGCATAAAAAAAATGCCGACGATACAACACTTTGAAATTTCCAGTGACAACACGCTGCCATACAAATTGTACGGAAAAAGTGACGACATAGCACTCTTCTACATTTTGATGCGATATATCTTTTATTGAAATTTCCGATAATCCAAGATCAGCATTATATAGTAAAAGCTGTATAATGATGTGCGTAAAAATATATAATAAGGTTCCGAAATGTATGAAAACTTTGCGATTGCCAATATTTAAGAAAAAACTTAAGCAATGGTTAATAAGTGAAAAAATTTATAATACTAAAGAGTTTCTGTCGTCCAAAGATTTCTGACAAACATTTCCTTTTATTTTATTTGACAAATTTTTGAACTGACTTTGATATACCAACCTATTGTAGACTAAGAAAAATTTATAATATTTGCACGTCGAATGCTGATCGACAGAATACATTGTTACTGTTATTTTTAATTTAAGACCTGTACAACCTTTACGTGTGTTCCAGCAAATAAACAATATTATTATTATTATTATTGAAAAAATAAAATACGTGTTTAATTTTTTCGATCAATCTAACTGACGGACTAATTAGAATCGATTTATTTGGACACTTCCCCATTACCCATCTAAACCTACAACTAAAATTTTCACTTTACAAACTTATCAAAATAACACGTCCTATTTTAACCCCATTGTTCGTATGTGTCGCTCATATAATGACTTGGTGACGGAGCATTCTTCTCTTGACATTTTTAATTGTAAGCTATACAAATTCAGAAGGCATATCCAAACCTTATTAAGTACATACACCAACCTTTAATCAGCTTAACCCATAGTTTTTAGATTCCCACTGTGTTTAATTTTAATTTTTAACATTTTTGTGTTTAATTTAGCTAATAAGATTTCTCTTAGTGAACAGTAGTTACATGTTACATTATAACTGTTTATATATATGGTCCATTCTGTGCACACATAATTAAGAGTTATAATCTAGCCTTGATACCGTATTAATGTTAAGTTAGTTCTAATATGGTTGTAACTTGTTTTGTGAGCCTTAAATAAATAAATAAATAAATAAATAATCACCCCAGTTGTACCCTTTGGGTTTACAACTCAAGGGTAATTTTCTGAGCCTGGATGATGAAATTACACTAAATTGATACAGAATATTAAGAGCGTCGGTGGCCAAGTGGCTAGGACTGTTGACTACCATTCGGAAGTTAGCTGGTTCGAACTTCAGCAGGTACCAATGTGTTTTGGTTTTTCGAATTCATATGTACGTTTATTAGACGCTTTTATGATGTGGAGTTTCTTCTGGTTGTTCTCCTCCACAAACGAACGTTACCTTTGAACAACCAACCATAGATAGCTAGGTATTCTCCTTGTTACTTATTAGCTTGAACGTCGAATAATTATATAGTACAGTCTTATTTCAAATAAAACCATTTGTCTTGTACGTACAGTCACGTCCATAAGTCTAGTCATATCACGTGCATCTATACTTTAAATTAACTTTTTTTCCGAAAGCATTCAGGACATGTAATTCGAAGTAAAATATTGAATCCCTTACACTGTATACGCAACACACAAAAATAAGAATAACAAGCCTTAAGGAAAAAAGTAATTTGAAAGTTCAAAATCACGTGATATGACTGCAGTTATGAACTTGTATGTACCTGCATGACGACCCCGTGCCGCTGTGTTTCGCAGAGCACGTGCGTGACCCTGGCGCAGTAGCTGGGCTGCACCTCGCCCCCCCTCCGCGCGATGCACTCCGCCCAGCGCGACACCTTCTCCGCGCCCCACGACTGCTGGTACTCCACCTGGCAACACACAACAATCATAATAACATAAGGCAAAGACAAATGTATTTATTCACCATAGTTTTATTTTAAATACTTAAGGGGCCTACAGGCGCTAAGTGGCACCCCCACATTAAAAAAAATATTAACTCGAAAAATAATCAAAATTTCAAAAATCTAAAATGGCGAATATCTAGACGGTGTTTTGTAGGATATATTGAAGCCATTAAATTTACTTTTGCTAAAAGTGGCCGTTATCCGCAATTTTCCATCAATAACTACTAGCGAGGTATAATAAATAAAGTTAATGGCTTCAATATATCCTACAAAACACCGTCTAGATATTCGCCGTTTTAGAATTTTGAAGTTTTGATTATTTTTCGAGTTATTATTTTTTTTAATGTGGGGGCGCCGTTTTACACCTGTAGTCGCCTTAAAGACGTCAGATCAGTAAAAGAAGTTTTGCGAAGGCCGGCTTCAAATATACACAAATAAAATTATTTCTCTATTTGTCTTTCATTATTGTTTTATTCCGTATGTAAAGTGATTTTATACCACACGTGGCAAAACCATCCTTCTTTGATCTCTGTTGTCAACATTTACAATATTATTATAATACTATTCTTCTTTACAAAATTATTAACTAGCGACCCGCCCCAGCTCCGCACGGGAAAATGGTTATTGTGGGTTATCCGTAAGTATATTATGCATGTATTATACATATAAACCTTTCTCTTGAATCACTCTATCTATTAAAAAAAACCGCATCAAAATCCGTTGCATAGTTTTAAAGATTTAAGCATACAAAGGGACATAGGGACAGAGAAAGCGTCTTTGTTTTATACTATGTACTGATATAACAAAGAAGCCTAACGATGAAGTGTTTGTAAATGTTTAACTCACGATGTGGAAGACGCATCCGAGCAGGAAGAGGTCCGGCGGCAGCTTGAGGTTGGGGTTGTGTCCGTAGAACTGCGCGCGGGGGGGCGGCGCGCGCACGCCCGCGTACACCTTACCGCCGCCCGCCGCCCCTCCCCCCACGCCCACTCCCACCCCTGGGCTGCCCGTCTGCACAAACGATATAACATTACATCGTTTATGTAGAAAGAGTTACAGAGATATCTATAAGAAAAAATATAACTTCAAAAATGAACCTATATTATCTAAATCTCCAGTGGGAAATTTATAAATTAAATTATCCAAGACGAATTTATTGTCGCAAATATAAAGTCATGTTTTTGGATGAGCTTATCAGAAAACCCATACTGTAGATTCTATGCGGACGAAGAGGAAACCCCACTCACATTAATAATAATAATATGTGGGACATCTCACACACGGCCATCTGACCCCAAACTAGGCAGTGCCTGTACTATGGGTGTCAGACAGCTGATATACATACTTAAATAAATATACAACATCCAGACACAAGGCAAACACAAGTGCTCATCATACGAATGTTTGCCCTGGGCGGGATTCGAACCCGCGACCCTGTGCTCAGTAGGCAGGCAGGCGTACTACCAACTAGGCTACGGGGCCGTCAGAATTTTTCTGTGAATTTTTTTTTTCTCCCAAAAATAAATGAATGCGATGCTCTCGTCAATAAAAGAAGCCGCATGAAGCCCAAAGCCTAAATCCCACCAAAACCGTCAGCTTCTTCAAAGCGGTCGGTTTGGAAGAGGCTATACAGGATGATAATGTAATCCTTGGCAAAAAAAAAACCAGGCACTCAGTATCGTTAATAGAACATATTCCACCAAGAAAAAAAAATAGTTTTTTTTTCATAATTTTCCATAAAGTTGTCCGAAAATATATATATTCTTTATTGCACAATTTAACAAAAGGGTGATTCTTATATTACTAGTTTACAAAGGCGAGCTTATCTCTATAAGAGATCTCTTCCAGCCAACCAACACAGTGGTGGAAAAGGAGAATGCGGAGTAGACATAGGAAAGTGCAAAATATCTACATAAAATACATACATAAACAATAAGTCTATACTATTACATATACATACATACATAAATAAATATAATAGAAATACGTACAAATACATAAATAATACATACATATTTATAAATTATACGACAAACAAGTTAAATTTGGGATAGGAAGTGCTCTTTAAAGGCAAATATCGTAACGCGTAGTCACAGGTTATCTGTGCGCGTAGTAAATCTAGTTATGAATGGAGCAACGCGTGACACAGACAGAGTGGCTCGCACGGTGACCTTGTGCGAAGCAATGCACCTCTCCGCACCCCCGCGCACACCCTCCGGGAGGCGATCGATATCGCCCGACAGTCATTCGCCTACGGTTCCTTGGGATACACGTGCGTGCGCGCATTTACCCACCTCGCGAGTTTAGTGCGTAAGTACGTAAGAACGTAACGAAAATGTGAAAAGTGCAAAGTGTAGTATAGGAAATGAAATGGCCTGCAAGGTGCAGTCAGGAGCACGCTACGCAGAGTAGGTAGGTACCTAACTTTAGTTGATCTTTTAAAATGAACAGAATCACAGTGCATTTGTTTAGTTTGCCCTGATGTGGTTGTACTTAATTTCATACATAACAGTACACATTAACGTTTCTAACGTAAAATCTGTAGGTATGTAGCCGTAAGTTCTGTATTCTGAAGCCCGTGAAAGTGCCTACTACAAAAATTGCAACTTGTGTAACACCATTAGTTCACATTTCGACGTAAATTGCGTCGAAATGTGAACTAATAAAATCTAAATCTAATAAAAACTAGAAAAATCAAATTGATTCACTTGAGACAATGCTACTACGCAATAAACATCAAATTACACTTTGTTTGCCACGGTATCTCCGTAGAAAGACGCGGGCGCGGGAGGGGCGAGGTGCGGGGGGGCGCGCGAACTGGTCGTTCGACTGTCAGTCGCAAGTAGGTACAGGTGATTGATAAACAAAGTGCGCATGAAAACTAGAATTTTTCGGATAAATTTAAAAATTTGTAGACTGTTGTGTATAAAAGAAAATGGAAAATTAGGGAAATTATATTTTTTATTCATGTCATAGAGTCCGTAGCCGCGTTTTTGCTAAACATTCCGCTATCATGCTGTATAGCCTATGAGGGCCGACTACAATAGATCCACCATGGGTCGCAGTGGTCTTGGGTACTTGGTGCCCTTCCCTCTCCATCCCAATCATAATCATAATCAAAGTCATGTTTAGTAAATCTGCTCAAACTTTTCGTTCTACCTTGTTATTATTGACAGGAAACTTTAGATTACAAATTGTTTTTTTAGCGGCCACGCCGAAATTGAGCCCAATGTGGAAGCGCTGTAAGGGTTTGCAATATTGTAATGTATTGCAATATTGTAATGTATTGCAATATTGTAATGTATTGCAATATTGTAATGTATTGCAATATTGTAATGTATTGCAATATTGTAATGTATTGCAATATTGTAATGTATTGCAATATTGTAATGTATTGCAATATTGTAATGTATTGCAATATTGTAATGTATTGCAATATTGTAATGTATTGCAATATTGTAATGTATTGCAATATTGTAATGTATTGCAATATTGTAATGTATTGCAATATTGTAATGTATTGCAATATTGTAATGTATTGCAATATTGTAATGTATTGCAATATTGTAATGTATTGCAATATTGTTGTTAGCGTTTAGATTAAGTATTAAATAATAAATATGTATGATAGTCTGTAAGGTCTGTCCTTAGGTCTCCTGGTAGCAGACTTCCCGTACTATTTATCTGTGTATATTTTTGTAGATGTATGGTTAGGGCTAGGCTGGTAGGCTGTTAGACGTGAGGGTTGTTTGTAGGTAATATCAGCTTTCCCTTTCCATTTTCATGTATAGTCGGCTAGCTATTACAGCACAGAACACTACTATACACCTACACTATTGACCACTCAATACATTCACGACACAGCGATTCATTCAATAGCTAGTTGACTCTACAGTAATTGTGATATGGGCCTCTGTTTACATATTTAACATCTATATGTAAATATTGCCTGAAATAAATGGATTTATTATTATTATTATTAATGTAGTGTGCAATAGTGGTAGGTACCTGTATGGCGTGGTGCGCGGGCCCCAGCAGCAGCCGCGCCGGCGCGCGCGCAGCCCCGCCCGCCGCGTGCGCCGCCGTCATCAACCTACAACGCAACACCACTCATTCATTACTGCGCTCTACTTAACTAACCTAGCACCTACTCGAACCATTTTCTTTTTGATAATTATATTACACTAAATTATTTTTTAACATATCCATACTAATGCGAAAGTGTGTTTGTTTGCTTATCCTTTGTTCACATTTTGAGTATTAAAAATGGTGCTTCTATACCCGCAACTAGTGTGACACCAGTAGAGTGACCCCTGGTTACCTGAGCGTGCCGGCGGCGGAGGGCTCGTGCTCGCTGGGCGCACTGACAGCATGTTACAGCATGTGACACCAGTAGAGTGACCCCTGGTTACCTGAGCGTGCCGGCGGCGGAGGGCTCGTGCTCGCTGGGCGCGGCGGCCTGTAGCCGCACTGACAGCATGTTACAGCATGTGACACCAGTAGAGTGACCCCTGGTTACCTGAGCGTGCCGGCGGCGGAGGGCTCGTGCTCGCTGGGCGCACTGACAGCATGTTACAGCATGTGACACCAGTAGAGTGACCCCTGGTTACCTGAGCGTGCCGGCGGCGGAGGGCTCGTGCTCGCTGGGCGCACTGACAGCATGTTACAGCATGTGACACCAGTAGAGTGACCCCTGGTTACCTGAGCGTGCCGGCGGCGGAGGGCTCGTGCTCGCTGGGCGCACTGACAGCATGTTACAGCATGTGACACCAGTAGAGTGACCCCTGGTTACCTGAGCGTGCCGGCGGCGGAGGGCTCGTGCTCGCTGGGCGCACTGACAGCATGTTACAGCATGTGACACCAGTAGAGTGACCCCTGGTTACCTGAGCGTGCCGGCGGCGGAGGGCTCGTGCTCGCTGGGCGCGGCGGCCTGTAGCCGCACTGACAGCATGTTACAGCATGTGACACCAGTAGAGTGACCCCTGGTTACCTGAGCGTGCCGGCGGCGGAGGGCTCGTGCTCGCTGGGCGCACTGACAGCATGTTACAGCATGTGACACCAGTAGAGTGACCCCTGGTTACCTGAGCGTGCCGGCGGCGGAGGGCTCGTGCTCGCTGGGCGCACTGACAGCATGTTACAGCATGTGACACCAGTAGAGTGACCCCTGGTTACCTGAGCGTGCCGGCGGCGGAGGGCTCGTGCTCGCTGGGCGCGGCGGCCTGTAGCCGCACTGACAGCATGTTACAGCATGTGACACCAGTAGAGTGACCCCTGGTTACCTGAGCGTGCCGGCGGCGGAGGGCTCGTGCTCGCTGGGCGCGGCGGCCTGTAGCCGCACTGACAGCATGTTACAGCATGTGACACCAGTAGAGTGACCCCTGGTTACCTGAGCGTGCCGGCGGCGGAGGGCTCGTGCTCGCTGGGCGCGGCGGCCTGTAGCCGCACTGACAGCATGTTACAGCATGTGACACCAGTAGAGTGACCCCTGGTTACCTGAGCGTGCCGGCGGCGGAGGGCTCGTGCTCGCTGGGCGCGGCGGCCTGTAGCCGCACTGACAGCATGTTACAGCATGTGACACCAGTAGAGTGACCCCTGGTTACCTGAGCGTGCCGGCGGCGGAGGGCTCGTGCTCGCTGGGCGCACTGACAGCATGTTACAGCATGTGACACCAGTAGAGTGACCCCTGGTTACCTGAGCGTGCCGGCGGCGGAGGGCTCGTGCTCGCTGGGCGCGGCGGCCTGTAGCCGCACTGACAGCATGTTACAGCATGTGACACCAGTAGAGTGACCCCTGGTTACCTGAGCGTGCCGGCGGCGGAGGGCTCGTGCTCGCTGGGCGCGGCGGCCTGTAGCCGCACTGACAGCATGTTACAGCATGTGACACCAGTAGAGTGACCCCTGGTTACCTGAGCGTGCCGGCGGCGGAGGGCTCGTGCTCGCTGGGCGCACTGACAGCATGTTACAGCATGTGACACCAGTAGAGTGACCCCTGGTTACCTGAGCGTGCCGGCGGCGGAGGGCTCGTGCTCGCTGGGCGCACTGACAGCATGTTACAGCATGTGACACCAGTAGAGTGACCCCTGGTTACCTGAGCGTGCCGGCGGCGGAGGGCTCGTGCTCGCTGGGCGCACTGACAGCATGTTACAGCATGTGACACCAGTAGAGTGACCCCTGGTTACCTGAGCGTGCCGGCGGCGGAGGGCTCGTGCTCGCTGGGCGCGGCGGCCTGTAGCCGCACTGACAGCATGTTACAGCATGTGACACCAGTAGAGTGACCCCTGGTTACCTGAGCGTGCCGGCGGCGGAGGGCTCGTGCTCGCTGGGCGCACTGACAGCATGTTACAGCATGTGACACCAGTAGAGTGACCCCTGGTTACCTGAGCGTGCCGGCGGCGGAGGGCTCGTGCTCGCTGGGCGCGGCGGCCTGTAGCCGCACTGACAGCATGTTACAGCATGTGACACCAGTAGAGTGACCCCTGGTTACCTGAGCGTGCCGGCGGCGGAGGGCTCGTGCTCGCTGGGCGCACTGACAGCATGTTACAGCATGTGACACCAGTAGAGTGACCCCTGGTTACCTGAGCGTGCCGGCGGCGGAGGGCTCGTGCTCGCTGGGCGCACTGACAGCATGTTACAGCATGTGACACCAGTAGAGTGACCCCTGGTTACCTGAGCGTGCCGGCGGCGGAGGGCTCGTGCTCGCTGGGCGCACTGACAGCATGTTACAGCATGTGACACCAGTAGAGTGACCCCTGGTTACCTGAGCGTGCCGGCGGCGGAGGGCTCGTGCTCGCTGGGCGCGGCGGCCTGTAGCCGCACTGACAGCATGTTACAGCATGTGACACCAGTAGAGTGACCCCTGGTTACCTGAGCGTGCCGGCGGCGGAGGGCTCGTGCTCGCTGGGCGCACTGACAGCATGTTACAGCATGTGACACCAGTAGAGTGACCCCTGGTTACCTGAGCGTGCCGGCGGCGGAGGGCTCGTGCTCGCTGGGCGCGGCGGCCTGTAGCCGCACTGACAGCATGTTACAGCATGTGACACCAGTAGAGTGACCCCTGGTTACCTGAGCGTGCCGGCGGCGGAGGGCTCGTGCTCGCTGGGCGCACTGACAGCATGTTACAGCATGTGACACCAGTAGAGTGACCCCTGGTTACCTGAGCGTGCCGGCGGCGGAGGGCTCGTGCTCGCTGGGCGCGGCGGCCTGTAGCCGCACTGACAGCATGTTACAGCATGTGACACCAGTAGAGTGACCCCTGGTTACCTGAGCGTGCCGGCGGCGGAGGGCTCGTGCTCGCTGGGCGCGGCGGCCTGTAGCCGCACTGACAGCATGTTACAGCATGTGACACCAGTAGAGTGACCCCTGGTTACCTGAGCGTGCCGGCGGCGGAGGGCTCGTGCTCGCTGGGCGCGGCGGCCTGTAGCCGCACTGACAGCATGTTACAGCATGTGACACCAGTAGAGTGACCCCTGGTTACCTGAGCGTGCCGGCGGCGGAGGGCTCGTGCTCGCTGGGCGCACTGACAGCATGTTACAGCATGTGACACCAGTAGAGTGACCCCTGGTTACCTGAGCGTGCCGGCGGCGGAGGGCTCGTGCTCGCTGGGCGCGGCGGCCTGTAGCCGCACTGACAGCATGTTACAGCATGTGACACCAGTAGAGTGACCCCTGGTTACCTGAGCGTGCCGGCGGCGGAGGGCTCGTGCTCGCTGGGCGCACTGACAGCATGTGACACCAGTAGAGTGACCCCTGGTTACCTGAGCGTGCCGGCGGCGGAGGGCTCGTGCTCGCTGGGCGCACTGACAGCATGTTACAGCATGTGACACCAGTAGAGTGACCCCTGGTTACCTGAGCGTGCCGGCGGCGGAGGGCTCGTGCTCGCTGGGCGCGGCGGCCTGTAGCCGCACTGACAGCATGTTACAGCATGTGACACCAGTAGAGTGACCCCTGGTTACCTGAGCGTGCCGGCGGCGGAGGGCTCGTGCTCGCTGGGCGCGGCGGCCTGTAGCCGCACTGACAGCATGTTCGCGAGGGCTGTCTTCGTCTTCGGGTTCACCAGCAATGCGTTGTTGGCGTCTGTTGGCATGGTAACACGACATCAATAACTGAATACTTATTCAACAGATACCGGTAACTTTTAATTATTTTTTGCTTACATTTAAATTATTTTTCTGTCAGCGAATAATTACAAAATATAGATTGTTGTTCATAGCTAATATGTCCCCACCGAGGGGCTCAAGCCTAACCTGAAATCAGGTTGGTGAACTTTACAAACAACCTTTAAATTTTTTCAAAAGTGTGTGCAGGTTTCCTCTAGATGTTTTTGTTTATCGTAAGAGCGTCTAATAAACGTAAATAAGAATTTGAAAACACGTTGGTACGTGCCGATGCTCGAACAGGCGATTAAAGGTGGGCGATTTAAATTAAGGTTGTCTTGTGGTAAATAACTAGCACCAGTATTTATTTATTTATTAAGGTGAAGGTAAGGGTGGGGCGCAGGACCGATCATTGTGGAGATCCTTGGGGGAGGCCTTTGTCCAGCAGTGGACGTCTTTCGGCTGATTATGATGAAGGTGAAAACTCACTAGAGCGACACTGCAGCGGAGCGCCGGAATAAGCGATGAAATAAAATTATTCTACTATTATTACTAGAATTGGCGCCGTGACGTGCCGCACCGCGCCGCGCCGCGTCGTAGACATGGGGTCGGGTTCTTACTTTTTGCATGAAAGTGGAACTTTTTTGCAAAACTTGGGTAATTTTTTCTTAATTTCGGTGGTACATTTTTCTAGCAGGTTTACAGAAATGAATTTTAGTTCTCTCATGTTGATGGGGTATGTTTAAATTTTTTTTTGTTACTCTGAATCGAAAACCATTTGGAGATATACGATTTCCTAACAATATTTATCAAGTTTTAGGTCATAAAACCAAAAGACTGCGATTATATCAGCATTTTTGATGAAATTGATTTGACCTTCAAATGACCTTTCTGTCCGCCTTGTATAGGACGTAGTGCTTAATACGCGCCGTTGAAAAAAAAAAAGCGATCTGTCAGAATAGTGTGAAGTCTTATAATAGCCAGATACATTATTTTAATCTAATTTCAACATTTTCGTTTTAAGTATTTTAAAGTATGTGCTATTTTATAAGTTAAATGTTTTGTTAAGATTAGTAAAAAAAATGTTATTTTGTCATTAATCAAAATGTAACGATTATTAATATATCTAAAAAGTAAATAAGATCAAAAATAAACTGTGTCGCTCGCTATACTTAAAATATTGATCGAAAATCATGCAGCCTACCTGACAACATTATACGTTGAATTGAATGTCAATCAACTGTCAGAGTCAGCCTTTTTTTTTGCTGAGTAGCAAATCGTGTGGCAATAAAAATATTTGTTTTCAGGGCGGAAATGTAATTTTCAAATATAAAATTAACTAAAGCAAATTAGGACAAAATAACGAAATTGATCTCTTATAATTAGCTAAACTTTAAGATAAAAATATTTGTTTTGTACCAAAAAAAAATTAAACATACCCCATTTTACTGGCAACACTTCGCAAGTCGCAGGTCGCGCCGCGCGTCGCGCGAAGCCATGGCCAGGCCCAGGCTATTTTACTCGTACGAACGCGCGATCAAACATATTGAAGTCGAATATGTGTCCTAATAGACGATCGCGCGATAGAACGATTTCTTCATACATACATTTCACAATCGCGCGATGATCGCGTAATCGCGTTCTATTAGGACAACGCCTTACAGTTAATCTGCTTTAAGTGATTCTAAAGCAAATTAAAAAAATATGTATCTAACCATGGATGTGGACGCGCAATTTACATGTGGTGGCGAGGTCATGTTTCACAAAAAACTTAACGATACCGCGTTTTAAAAACGATCAACGCCATCTAGTACAAGCTGATCATAAAAATATGAATTTGAAAATGGAAAACACATTGTTACATGGCGAGGCTTGAACTTGAAGCCGCGCCTCCCGGAGTCCCGATCGGAAGACATTATAGCCGTTGTCACTAGCCACTTGCCACCGACGCCAAGCAAGTATTGAAATTAGTAAGTAAACCATTTATCTATCTAACTATTCTATTATATTATTTATTTATTATAGCTGTCTGCCCGCGTAGCTGCGTTTTTTTTTTTACTTTTCCGTGCACAGTTTCCCGTAGGATGGAGATATTTTTCTATGGTAAAAACTATCTAAGATGTTGACCGGGCATATAAGGTACGACAATGAAAATAATTGTTCAAATCGCTCCAACTCTTTTGGAGATTAGCCCGTACAAACAGACAAACAGAAACATAATAAAAAAAATTTGGTTATGTTCTATTTCACTTTTTACATCCCCCTTACGCGGATTTCATCTTTTTTTTTTTAGATGTACAGATTTTCAGCTTCTACAGTTTTTAACCTCCCACGAAAAAGAGGGGTGTTATAAGTTTGACGTGTGTGATTGTCTGTCTGTCTGTGGCATCGTAGCTCCTAAACGGATACGCCGATTTTGATCTAGTTTTTTTGTTTGCAAGGTGTCACAATCGAGAGTATTCTTAGCTATGATCCAAGAAAATTTCTTCAGCCATTTGAAGATTATCAGCTCTTTTCTAGTTGTTGAAAGGATCAAGTAACGGTTTTGTGTCGAGGGTTATTAAAATTTAGTGTTATATTATAATAGATATATATCTCACTCTGCTGCTGCTCGGGTGTTGTCGGGGTGAGCAGAGCTCCGTCCACTTGTTGCTCGGGAAGCGGGGAAGCCCCCACTACATGGGTCACGCCGCTCGCCACCTGTCATCATCACACCATCAGATCATTAGCCCTCTTATTCATAAACTTTGCTTATGTTAAACAATATTTCTGTTCTTTTCTCCTATGACAAATTTACCAAATACTATATCCACAAGTATTGCAAAAATGGATGACTAATCTACATTTTTTATTATTCAATGACTCGATTTATATGACTCGTAAACTTTCAAATTTCTTATTGAATCACTAAACTAATAAATAAAATACGATAAAAAACAATAAAATATAGTTTAAGTGTGGAGTAAATATAACTTAAGTAACATTTAAGTATAAATAATTATTGGTGATAATGGACTTCAGACTTCTGTTATTATCACATTTACGAACTCTTATTTTTACGACGATTTTAAAACATTAGGATTTTACTCTGTAGAATCATTGAGATCTGAGATAAAACGACTCTGAGATAAAAAGTCTGTACTAGCTTTCCGCCTCGCAGCTCCACACACACAGATTTTCCCGTGGGAATGAGGAATTTTCCCGCGATAAAAGGTAGCCCATGTGTTATTCTGATATAGCTATATTATTGTATAGTTTTATTAAAATCTATTCAGTAGTTTTTGCGTGGAAGAGTAACAAACATCCATCCATAGATCCACCTTCACAAACATTCATGTTTATAATAAGTAGGATTTATCATATCATGCCATATGCATGCCATACTTATATTATAAAGAGGAATGATTTGTATTTGTGTGTGTGTGTGTGTGTGTGTGTGTGTGTGTGTGTGTATGTCTGTAATGAATAAACTCAAAAACCAATGAGCCAAATTCAAAAATTCTTTCACCATTAAAAAGCTACGTTCACCCTGAGCATGGTCCAAGAAAACAAGGTCTTGCAAATAGACCACGTAACTGACACGAGTCTACGTCATTTTGCCTATTCATCTTTGTCGAATGCATGTAATAGACAAGGATGAACAGCGCAAAATGACGTAGGCTTGTGTCAGTCACGTGGTCTATTTGCAAGACCTTGTTTTCTTGGACCATGACCCTGAGTAACATAGGCTACCTTTACGCCGGGAAAATGCCTCATTCCCACGGGAAAAACTGGCAGAAAATTAGTAAAAAATATATGATGATGAGTGTACCGGTTTCCCCTGGTGGTGTGCGTGCGGGGAGTGGGGGGAGTGCGGCAGGTCCCTCTGCTGCTGTAACTGCTGGAGCCGCTGGTACTGCGCCGCGCGCGCCAGCTGCAACTGCTGGAGCTGCTCCACGCCCCCGCCCACACCGCCCACACCGCCCACCGACGACACCGACTGCCCGCCCACTGGAACACAAACAAACAATAATCACTACATAGTATAAAACAAAGTCGCTTTCTCTGTCCCTATGTCCTTATGTATGCTTAAATCTTTAAAACTACGCAACGGATTTTGTTGCGTTTTTTTTTTAATAAATAGAGTGATTCAAGAGAAAGGTTTATACGTATAATATATGCATAATATACTTAAGGATAACCCACAATAACCATTTTCCCGTGCGGAGCCGGGGCAGGTCGCTAGTAATTGATATATTACGGCCCCGTAGCCTAGTTGGTAGTATGCCTGTCTACGAAGCTAAAGTCTGTTTAAATAAGGCAGTTACATGCTATTTTCTGGCAAGTTCAAAATTGTACTCTTTCTGTAGGCCTACTATGTAAGTAGCGACAGGCCCGAGAACCTGTCAAACGCGACATAGTGACATTAGAACTATAGTAGTTCTGTCAATATGCCGCGTTTGACAGCTTCTCGAGCAGCTTCAGCTCTGGCTTAGTTTCCTTGCACATACTATTGATGAATACATTCACAATTTCTGGAATCACACAGCTTTAAGGCCAACGAAACACAATGAAAAATTACTAATTCTTACTTTCTAAATACTCCGAATCCATTTTAGTTTCTATGACAACATTTTTCTATCACTCAAATTCTGGGTGCACTATTTGTGAATTCCCGGCTAGCTCGCCGGAGCACTTGTAACTGGGTGTGAAATGGAACTATTCATACCGAATAGAGCTTAGAATCTTAGCTACAGTGCGCAAAGACAATAGTGGCTTTTGAAAAAGAAAATAATATATTATCTCTCAATATGTAAATAAGTTGTTTTTTTATTATATATATTTATTTATGTAAGTATGTAAGTAGGTATATGTATTAGGTAGGTTATGCTGTATGTATATGTATTTATTATATTCATGTTTTTTATGTATTTGTGTGTAGGTACATGTTATGTATATTATTATTTTGTAGCCTTTGATAATATTTATTTAACTCCTGTGCACGTCTTTACCCGTTCTTTGTTTAATGTTCTCTTTGCCTAAGCCAGCTGGAAGACATTTCGTGAGAGATAAGCTGTGCCTGTTGTGTCTACATTTTGAATAACTATATTTGTAAAATGTTTGTGTACAATAAATAATAAATAAAAAAGATAATATTGTTTCTAAACAAAAATTACCATTTTACTTAACAAAAATGATAAAATTACGACAAGGATACGGAAGTTACTTAAAGTAATACTTTCGGTTAGGTTATGTTTGGAACGATTAACGATTCTTTTACAACCATTCAGATGTATTAAAGTACAAACAGCGCGGCGTAGTGTGAATCATATCAAATACCAACTTGCAATAATACCAACAACAACAAAATATTAAATATACGATTAAAATGGACTTTAAAAAAGTTGAATAGACAAGTAACTGCCATGACAAAGAAACCTAAAAACTGAACAAGACCTTGTTACGGTATCTCTTACGAAAATAGGTACGCGAAGCCATTTTATCTCAACCCGACTATTTGCCATACATAAATTGAATTGAATTTCCAATTTGGTGTTAAAAAGCATCACGACGCTATAAGTATGTATGAGTCGAGGTTGAATGTAAAACCGAGGCCTGTCGCTCATTTTTTTACTCACGCTAGTATATTTAAGCATCCATTTGGTTCTAGATTGTATGTACATGAACACTCCAAAATGAGACGGCAATGTGGTACACTAAGTTATCGCAATGAAAATACGACCATACTAAAAAAGAATAAGGTTGTAATTAGTAAAAGCCAGAGCCACATACATTTTACTTCCAGCACGCTACGTTACTGCAATGAAAATGCCACCATAACGTGATACAATAAGGTTGAAATTAGTAATTTAATTATACATAGTCAAACGAAGTCTGTGTCTTTTAGGCACCTATTTCACTGGCGGCGAAGACAAAAGACGAAAGGGACGCAGTTATGCGTTAGAATGAGATACAAATACACCGCGCTCGCTTTTGCGCATAACTACGTCCATTTCGTTTTTTGTCGCTGTCGCCAGTGAAATACCTGCCTAATGTGATATGATATTGTATGACGTGCTAAATCTACCTAAAATAGACCCTGCAGATGAGACCCTGTTATAAATAAATGACTAACATTTCTACTGACTCCGTAAGATGTTTTCTAAACCGTTAGAATGTTGATGTGAATAAATTGAATTTTCAACATATTGTTCCGATAACCTATATAACTCGTCTATAAGTAAGTATAGCCGATATGAGCAAACACGATTTACATATTTATGATGAAGTTAATTGACACTAGGAAATAACTGGCGATTCGAGACCTGCACTGAATTAATTGAACATTAGATTAAAGAACAAGGAATTAAAAAATAAAAGAAATTACCAAAAAGATAATTAATTCTAACATACAGACCCCAGCACATGCGGTTGAACATACGCACTACGAATTTCACCCTTACTGTGCCCCTACCGCCACGGAATACGGGCACTTTCAAGGTCAACATGTCCAGCCGCATGTGCTAGCTACTGTACATCACTTCCGTAATCCGTTCAAAGCGTCAAATAAAATCATCATCATCTCAGCCTGTAGACGTCCACTGCTGGACAAAGGCCTCCTCCAAAGATCTCCACAATGATCGGTCCCGCGCTGCCCGCATCCAGCGGCTTCCCGCGACCCTCACCAGATCGTCGGTTCACCTCGTGGGGGGCCTGCCCACACTACGTCTTTTGGCGCGTGGCCGCCATTCTAGAACCTTGCTGCCCCAACGGCCGTCGGTTCTACGCGCAATGTGCCCAGCCCATTGTCACTTAAGTTTAGCAATTCTTCGGGCTATGTCGGTGAATCTAGTTCGCCTGCGGATCTCATCATTCCTGATTCGATCACGCAAGGAACAAAATCATCAAATCATAATACGAGCAAAATTTCAGGGCGGAAAACCAGTTTAAAATAGGAAAAAATGTATTCCATTTACAAATATGTGTCAACAATGTACCTGGCGACTGCGGCGGCTGCGCGGGCGACGCTGCCGGGATGGCGGCCGCTCTGGCGCCCTGCTGCTGCAACCACTGCACCTGCACACAACAACGTATCAACACATGGCTTGCGCCTTGACTGTCTATGTCATAAACATGATTGTAGGCTGTGGTTACTTAACAATCAAAAACTGAATCTAATTGGGTAGCCTGATGTCCCTCTAGGTTACAGATTACTTAAGAGGATAAACACGGAATAGTTTCTTGGGTGACAGGCTTTTTCAATCGTACTTTACAAAACATTGTAATTATTATCAAAATAATTGTGAAAATATGTTTAAAAGATGCAACGCCTGTGGAGTTTCTTTGGCGAGCTCTTCTCCACAGAAGACAGCCAAGTTTTTGAACTCGCCAGAAAAGATAATTTAAATGACTTAACTAAGCGATGTAACATCCAAAAGTTAAAAATAAATTCTTTGAACTCTTTGAGGTATAATCCTCCCCTATAAAACTTTAATGAAATTCCATTCTGACAATGCTAAAACTTACTACTACCTTGGTATTCATTGGTATCATTGTAAGAAAGTTAGTATCATTATAATTCTGGAGATATAACTATAGTTTAGGGAGGATTGTAGCTTGATGTTCAAGCCATAATCCTCCCCTTTCGTGTAGCCAAACGGTGGGGTCTTTCAACTTAGATTACATCCAAAAAGTTAGTCTCAGATTGCTATTCATTGCTCAGTAAAGAAAGAACACTGGTCGCGTTGTAATTCCGAAGATATAGCTACAGGCTGTGGAGGAATATGGCTTGAGCATTTTAATTTTCCTCTTTTCTGCACAACGCTTTGTTCTTTCATTGCAAAATTGGTATCAATCAACCTTTACTACTCATTGGTACTGTACAACTACATAAGATTTTTTACGCTAAACATCGTAAAAGTGCTTTAAAAATGCATGTCAGAATGGAATTTCATTAGGTTTTTACAGGGGAGGATTATACCTTGAAATACCTCAAAAAGCTTTTAACGGCAGTTTTATACGATCACTCGTGTTTGGACGCGCTACACGTTCTTTTTGTCACATCCAATTTCATCCGAAACTCCGTACACATATATGTAAATTCTACACATGCCAGCCTAGCGGTAAATTAGAATTTAAAAAGTTTTGCAATGAAGGGTTGCAAGTTTAAGGGTCTAAGTGCCAATTTCATTATTTGCAGATATAACACGTAAGAACTGGCACATAGATTGCATTTTCGTACAAATTTTGACCTTAGATCTTTCGGCACTTAGACCCTTCAGATTTACAACCCTACAATTTAACTTCATACGTATCTAATTTACTTACACAAACACACACATACACAAACGTACTTCAAAGTTTAATGTTAAAAATTATTTTATTTATTATAACACTTAGTTACTACAAAATTACGCCTCATCCTGTCTTGAACTACCTACTACTAGCATTATTTATATGATCATAATTTATTTATATTGCTCACACAATTAATTGCGAATAAATCTATTTCAGAATAAGTTATTTCTGTAACAATATTTTCCTTGACAATGGTGATCGTTTTTATTATACGCGTATGATTCACACAATGCTTTTAAATTAGTATTAAAGAGGAGGAAAAGGGAAGATTTTCCATGGGGCACTTAGGGCGTGGTGGTAAGTCCGGGACGTGCGGTCTTACTGCGTTTCGTTTTTAGGGTTCCGTAGCCAAATGGCAAAAAACGGAACCCTTATAGATTCGTCATGTCTGTCTGTCTGTCTGTCCGTCCGTATGTCACAGCCACTTTATTCCGAAACTATAATACCTATACTGTTGAAACTTGGTAAGTAGATGTATTCTGTGAACCGCATTAAGATTTTCTTACAAAAATAAAAAAAAAAACAATAAATTTAGGGGTTCCCAAAACATAGAACTGATTTTTTTTTTTTTCATCAAACCCATATTACCCATACTTGTGGGGTATGGATAGGTCTTCAAAAATGATATTTAGGTTCCTAATAACATTTTTTTCTAAACTGAATAGTTTGCGCGAGAGACGCTTCCAAAATGGAAAAATGTGTGTCCTCCCCTCTAACTTCTAAAATAAGAGAATGATAAAACTAAAAATAAAAAATATATGATGTGCATTACCATGAAAACTTCCAACGAAAATTGGTTTGAACGAGATCTAGTAAGTAGTTTTTTATTAATACGTCATAAATCGTAAACCGCAATTTACCTTTCACTATTATTAAATCATCGATCAAAGTCATAACGAACTACAAAAACTTTTTCTTTGTTACTGGCTGCTATGGAACCCTTCATGGGCGATTCCGACTCGCACTTGGCCGCATTTTGGAACTTGTATTTATTCAATGCCTTGTGAAAACTCTAGTTTTTGGGCTCGCCTTCTAATTGGTTAGTTTAGTGCTTCTCATGACATATGTGGGATGTGGGTGCAGTCATCTTATGCCACTCTTTTTGTATTGCTATTCACATATGATTGCATCGGTTATACTTTGCAATGTTGGCTTTTTGTAGCGCGCGCAGTATTTTAACTTGCTACTGGATCCAGATCTCACTAAGCATGCACTTCGTTTTATAGTAAATAATAGAATATATTCGAGATATCTTATCTATTATCTCTACAAATTAGTTTGGCCATTCAGAGGGGGAACGCCGCCAGTATGTTGGGGACTATGTCTTGCAGAGACACATTGAATGATATATTTAATTGAGTTTGACTATGTTATATTTTTTTACTATATTTGCTGACTTGTTATAAACATTAAAATAATTATTTCTTCTCTAGTACTTGTACGTAATCCCTCAAAGAAAAAAAAAGTAAATAATGACCTGCTGCTGCGGTGTGAGTCCTGGAGGCAGCTGGCTGCGGATGAAGGTGACGTTTTGAGGAGCGGCCGCGGGGGACACGCTGCCGGGGGAGCCGGAGACCACGCCCTGCTGGCCCTGCGCACACACACACACATTAACGAGCATAGTCCACGCAATACTCCGAGCTTAAAGACATGAAAGATTTAAGTCTCGAGTAATATTGAAGTGACAACGTCTTATAATTCGATGGAGCCGACTAAAAACATGACGCAATGCGGCGTTACCGCGCGGCTGAGGCGTTCCATTTAAGGCTTGAAGTGCAAGAGCGCGGAATGAGCGACAAAGAGGCTCTTCGCGAGCCCACCTTTATTTATACTAAACTGATCGTAACATGAGTGAGCGAGATAGCACGAAAGATAGCAACATTCTGTAGGTGCAGACGTTCATACTCCGTCTATGATGTATATGTGATTCAGACACTGTGCTATGGTGGCCGGTGCTATCTCTCTCCCTCTCTCGCTTCTTCCGAACGTTTTTCGGCCATGGCGACCACTTTGACTTCTTGTCAAGCTAGTAAAGAAGCTGACAACTTTTCTGCAGCTGGGAAAATAATATAGTAGGATCTGCTTCCAGGTGCTGCAGTTACCTGATGGGCCAGCGCCTGTGCCTGCGCGCGCTGTATGGACAGCTGGCGCCTCTTCTGCAGCTGCGTCACGAACATGGCTCTCTGTGCTGGATCCATCTGCTGGAGCTGCTTCCAGGTGCTGCAGTTACCTGGTGGGCCAGCGCCTGTGCCTGCGCGCGCTGTATGGACAGCTGGCGCCTCTTCTGCAGCTGCGTCACGAACATGGCTCTCTGTGCTGGATCCATCTGCTGGAGCTGCTTCCAGGTGCTGCAGTTACCTGGTGGGCCAGCGCCTGTGCCTGCGCGCGCTGTATGGACAGCTGGCGCCTCTTCTGCAGCTGCGTCACGAACATGGCTCTCTGTGCTGGATCCATCTGCTGGAGCTGCTTCCAGGTGCTGCAGTTACCTGATGGGCCAGCGCCTGTGCCTGCGCGCGCTGTATGGACAGCTGGCGCCTCTTCTGCAGCTGCGTCACGAACATGGCTCTCTGTGCTGGATCCATCTGCTGGAGCTGCTTCCAGGTGCTGCAGTTACCTGGTGGGCCAGCGCCTGTGCCTGCGCGCGCTGTATGGACAGCTGGCGCCTCTTCTGCAGCTGCGTCACGAACATGGCTCTCTGTGCTGGATCCATCTGCTGGAGCTGCTTCCAGGTGCTGCAGTTACCTGGTGGGCCAGCGCCTGTGCCTGCGCGCGCTGTATGGACAGCTGGCGCCTCTTCTGCAGCTGCGTCACGAACATGGCTCTCTGTGCTGGATCCATCTGCTGGAGCTGCTTCCAGGTGCTGCAGTTACCTGATGGGCCAGCGCCTGTGCCTGCGCGCGCTGTATGGACAGCTGGCGCCTCTTCTGCAGCTGCGTCACGAACATGGCTCTCTGTGCTGGATCCATCTGCTGGAGCTGCTTCCAGGTGCTGCAGTTACCTGGTGGGCCAGCGCCTGTGCCTGCGCGCGCTGTATGGACAGCTGGCGCCTCTTCTGCAGCTGCGTCACGAACATGGCTCTCTGTGCTGGATCCATCTGCTGGAGCTGCTTCCAGGTGCTGCAGTTACCTGGTGGGCCAGCGCCTGTGCCTGCGCGCGCTGTATGGACAGCTGGCGCCTCTTCTGCAGCTGCGTCACGAACATGGCTCTCTGTGCTGGATCCATCTGCTGGAGCTGCGCGTGAGTGGCTGCGTCCAGGTGGATCAGCTGACGCGCGCCCCCCGCGCCGCCGCCCGCGCCCGCCCACGACACCTGGATATACGATAAAAATGTATAAGCTTTTTATAGACCCAGGTTAAATTCTTCTACTTAATGCTGTACATATTTATAAATATGGTCATTTGATTTTTATTTTTAAATTTTTGTACATATTAAATCAATTAACTCAAATATAGTACTTTTTGACAAGTACAATGTGACTTCTCCTGTAAAAGTTCACTGATAGAGTAAAAATCAGCAGTGGCAGTGAAAGACTCAAAAATGTTGGAATATGGGACAGGATATAGTTTAACTTTAAAAAGTGTTTATGAAAAGAGGGTTAGTTCCTGTGCTTGACGAATTTACAACCCATTTAAAGCCTGACCAAAGAAATAAGAAACCTGCTACTGAAAGTGTATACTTTTACGACTATGGCAACAATTTCCCTTATAAAATTAGTTCCATTGAAATTCCGTAATATGGCGAGGTTTCTTTTTTCTTTGGTCGGGCTTTACTCTCTCTTACCCTAGGTCCAGGCTGCGCGATCTGCTGCCTCTGCTGCAGATACTGCTGCTGCTGCCAGGAGACGCCCTGGCCCTGCACCACCTGGCCGCCTGGAGACACCATCTGCTGCCCGCTGCCGTGCGTGATGATCTGCTGGATGCCGGAGCCCGACAGCTGCTGCGGCTGCGGAGACTGGGGGACTTGGGACAACACCTGGCAACACAAAATTACACGTAGAGCTTTAACACGCCGCTCAAAAACCGGCACCGTCAAAGCTACGCCAGAATCAAGCACGGCGCAGTTCCTGAGTTAGAGCCTGTCCCCATGTCTACGGCACGGCGCCACGGTGCCGCGGATGGTGTACGTCAGCGGGCGCCAATTCTAGTAATAATAGGAGAATAATTTATATAGACCGCGATAGGATTATTCTCCTATTATTACTAGAATTGGCGCCGCCGTCCGCGGCGCAGTGACTTGCCGCGCCATAGACATGGGGACGGGCTCTTAGTCGCTAATCGACGGCGCAGATTGTCTGACGTTGATTTAAAAAACAAATTTTACCTCTATGGATTTGATCTTAGAGTCATCATCATCATCATCATCATCTCAGCCGAAAGACGTCCACTGCTGGACAAAGGCCTCCCCCAAGGATCTCCACAATGATCGGTCCTGCGCTGCCCGCATCCAGCGGCTTCCCGCGACCCTCACCAGATCGTCGGTCCACCTCGTGGGGGGCCTGCCCACACTACGTCTTCCGGCGCGCGGTCGCCATTCAAGAACCTTTCTGCCCCAACGGCCGTCGGTTCTACGTGCAATGTGCCCAGCCCATTCGATCACGCAAGGAAACTCCAAGCATAGCCCTCTCCATCGCTCTTTGGGTGACTTTGAGCTTTAGTTGTGTAATCCATAGGGGGGATATTGCCATAATCGCCACGCTTGGCATGCGGGTTGGCGATCAACAGTGTGGTCTTAAATACACAGAAGGGCGCTGCTGCCCATCCTCTGGTAGTTATCCCTCGGTCGCTTTCTACGACCCCCACGGGAAGAGAGGGGGTGACACTATTCTATGCCGGTGCCACACGGCTCTTGGAGTAAGAGTTAATAAATTAATATGAGAGAGTAAATGATTTATCATAATTTGCACATATTCCAATCAATTGCAATCAAGCAAAACATCTGTGGCCATTGCCTTACAAAGGCTTAGAAATATACGAGGGATTTCTAAAGTTAGCTTCCACTTTAATCATTTTAGGTAGTGACGTGAGTTGCTATGCATCAAAGTCCAAAATTCAGCACTTACTGACGTCATTTATATATTAATTCATAAATTGCAATGAAATCCATAATTTTGCATATTTTACAATGTATAATTTACAGTTGTTTTGAATTTCGTAACCTTGTTTACAGTTTCATAAGGCTAGAAAAATAAAAAACTACGCCATATTTCGGAAATTCATCAGAACTAATTTTATAGTACTGATTGTAGCAACAAAGACCAAAAAGAACATGTGGCCTCAGAGTAGGTATTAAATTATTTTTTACTCGATCAAAACCATACTATTTATAGATAAAGAATTTGATTTGATTCTTCTAGCTAAAACCATTCAATTGTGCACAAATTAAAGGGTCTTTCTATACACAAAAAAAAAAAAACGCATGTCTAAAAATTTTGTATGAAATGTCTCAGGAGATTTTTTTACACGCGCTCATCGCGTGTTAATCTTTTTTGAGGTAACTCGATAACGGTTCTTACCTGTTGATTCTGACCAACAGTTTGTCCGATGATTTGCTGGCCAGACTGCGTGACGAGCTGCTGCGAAGACTGCGCGATCACCACTTGATGCTGCTGTCCTTGGGTGATCACATGCTGGCCTTGAGACAACACCTGTTGGCCGCCTTGCGTTATGATCTGCTGACCTTGGTTCACCACCTACCACATAACATACTCTTTAACTAACTTCAATAAAGGAGGAGGTTCTCAATTCGATTGTATATATTTTTCAAACACATTTTGCAGTTATATAGGGATTTTATACATACACACACACACACACACTTAAGTGCTTCACACACAGCAGCTATAATGTATAATGTGTAATGTATGTACATTACATTCTGGGATGCATAGCTTTAAATTATCTTAATGTATCACACACACAACAGGTAATGTAATGTATCTTTTCCTTCATTCCATAAGTTCTGTAGGTACCAATTGACGCACTTTCCAGCTGCTAAAATGTTATACAGTGTTCTTATTTTTATTATTATAATATTACTTGAAACTTATAGAACATCCTTATCGAAAAGATATATACGGAAATGTATTGAGATGTATCAAGATGAATCGAAATATTTATGTATATTTCCGTATCGCTCTGTATCTTAAGATACAAGGATGTAAAAATATAAATTATAGCTGATGTGTGTTGTCTCCTGGGGATTTCTATGGAAAGATGTAATGAGATGTATCATACTATAATGTACATCTTTACATTATAGCTGTTGTGTGTGAACTCTTTAGTCAGAAGTTCAAGAATGAATAATGCCCCAGACTAGTAGTTTATGGATGGTAGGTAAATTATGAAATAGATAACAACTTTTTAATACATAAATTATTATTTAATTAACACAGTGTCTGTTAACATATTGGCGGAGAGCCTGTGATGGCCAAATAGCCAAATAGATGAAGATCTAGGGAAAAGCTCATACTTTTAAATTTTTGCTTTAATTTATAACTATTAAAAAAATGTCATGAAAGTATTTAGTAGTAATTTTTTTTATAGACCTTTTTGTTGTATGGAATATAATTAGGAAATGATTATTACCTGACCCTGATGCACAATCTGGCTTTGCGAGACTATTTGCTGACCGCCCTGAAGAGTTACTTGCTGATTCCCGTGCACCAATATCTGCTGTTGGCCCGTATGCTGGTTGATCAGCACTTGTTGAGGAGCCTGCACTATCTGCTGCTGACCAGAGTTGTTTAACAACTGCTGCTTTTGCACAAGTATCTGATGGTGGGTTTGGCTAATCGTTTGACCTTGAGATCCTATGGATTGCTGAAGAATCTGCTGCGAGGTTTGTTGGATTGTGTGCTGAGGGCTCAGCTGCTGCTGCTGACTGTTGATCAAAGACGGCTGCTGGGTCTGCATGATCTGCTGCTGCAGAATCACTTGGTTCTGAGGAGTTCTTGTCTGGACTAAAGGACTCCTGATTATTTGATGCTGCCCTTGCACCATATGTATATTCTGTTGTCTCCAACCCCCTTGCACATTGGAGCTGGGCTGAATGGTCTGTTGAACTGTTTGGATTTGCTGACCAACCACACTTTGCTGTCCAGAATTGCCAATGAGTTGGTTGAGTTGGACTTGTTGGTTCGACTGAGCTTGTGAAGTGACAATGTTCTGATTGCCCATGTTTAGATTCTGCTGTTGGTTGGTCATGCTCTGAACAGTCTGCTGCTGTATCATGCCTTGCCCTTGTGAAGACAACTGTTGACCAGAACTTATGATTTGCTGGTTAATAACTTGTGGTTGTCCTAAATTTTGGTTTAGTTTGGCATTTAGGCTTTGCTGCAAATTTTGAGTAGACTGTGCAAGTTGCTGAGCAATGTTTTGAACAGCTTGAGAGGCTGTCTGTTGACTCAGACTAAGATTTTGCTTCATGGCCAAATTCTGCTGGTTTAGTTGCTGTTGCTGCAAGTTATTCGCACTTTGGCTTAACATTTGGCTAATATTTTCTATATGTTGCTGAGCTGATATAGATGTAGTGGGAGATTGGTTTATATTTTGATTTTGTTGTATGTGGTGCTGCTGGCTTTGTCCTTGCAAATGTTGAAGATTTTGAGATATCTGTGAAACATTAATGCTTTGTTGGTTGAATTGCTGTGTTTGTTGATTGCTAAGTTTTGTCTGTTGCTGCAACATCTGCATTCGAAGATTATGTTGCTGAAGAAGCTTTTGTTGCTGTATCTGTATTGCTGAGAGCCCATGTGGCTGCTGTTGTTGTTGTTGCTGTTGACTCTGATTGTATCCTTGTTGTTGCATTGTTATCTGTTGGTTCTGTGCATTAATATTTGCTTGTGAAACAACAGTGTTTTGCCCAAATTTTTGCATTAGAGGTGAATTAGCTTGACTGCTCTGCAATTGTATATTTTGAGTGACAATACCTTGGGGAATGGTTTTAGTCATTACCGTAGAAGTCTGTAGAGGAGATGAACTATATCCCATGGAAGTAACAGCTGATGTAGTGATAGTGTTAGAAGAAGACGGAGGGTGATTCCAAGGCATTCTTTGCTTAAGCTTGTCCAAAAGAGCTTGGGTACTCTCATCTTTGTTCTCTGCCATATTTTGAGTAGGAACTTCGTTTTTGGCTATACCTTCTTCAAAATCAAATCCAGTGATAGCACTTATTCTATCCATTTTCAATGGAGGTTGAGGAAGTACAAGCAACTTTGGGTGGAAGATATCTGAAGCTGCTTGTATCCTTGCGCGTATGCTCTCTAGTACCCAATCAGGAGTCACAATTCTTATTCTAGAAGCCGGTAGAGAAAGGGCAGCACTGTATTTCTTGCCAGAAGCTGAACCGCAGATTAGGTGAGTGCACTCAGAGTCCAGATTCAACTTAACTTTGCCACCATGAAAACTTATAAGAGCGAATAGCGCCTTCGCGTCCGCCGCGCTCACTTTAGCCACACAAGCAACTAAATTGGAGAATATCTTGCTTTTGTTTGGGAAGTAAGGAGAAGGGTGTGCTAGCCTCTTCAAACGCACACAAGCCAGCACCCAGTTTTCAGTCACCGCAGGGATCTGGTATACATCTTGAGCTTCCTCGATGTCCTGATCAGTGGCATTGTGTCCACAAATTAGATGGGTGACATAGTCCGAAAAATACTTGGTGCTCTCTGCCCCGCCGGACTGTAGAAGCACCATAATCTGCAATCGCCATACAACATAAACCAGTCAAGTGAGCTATAGCTTGTAAATTAAAACAAAAAGAGAAAAAATATCAAAAACAAACCTTCTGGGAGACATCGCCTGATAGGTAATATTTGACATCTTTGAATATAGGTTCCTGCAAAGATAATGACTCTAAATCGTCGACAATCGTTACCATTTTCTATTACATTAAAATTATATTACAGTGAGTTATAAAAACATTATGATTGTAAAAAAGCCGAAACAAAACTCTCAAGCAACGATAGACGTCGTCCATCATCGTTGCTGAATGTTGCCATAAGAAAAAAAAATCACAGTATAAAAAGTTGTATCAATAACTGTTATCGTGTTATATTAATAACGTTACTCAAACTTTTACATACTTTATTTTAATAAAATATATAATAAAATATTTCGATACTTGCTCCGAGTAAAATATCAATCAAGGAATGGAAAAGATATGGCAGGCAGGGCAGGCTGTTTCTTAATTTTTTTATTTAGTTTCCTTCGTACAGAATTTTGTTATTTTTATTTATTTATTTGTTATTTACTAGCGACCCGCCCCGGCCCCGCACGGGAAAATGCTTATTGTGGGTAGAGATGGGCACGTACCCAGGTATTTACCCAACCACCCGGTAAATACCCGTATCTACCCGGTAAATACCCATATGTACCCAAATCAGTGGGTAGATTGAATTCAATAATTTGTTCTAGCATTATTTTGTTTGTTTATGCGCCGATTTCGATGAAACTCGGTTTGTAGCACTATTTTGGCACGGAAAATAGAATGCAATAAAGAAATTTACAAGAATCCAAGATGGCGGCCAACTTTTTAATTTATAGACTGATTTCGATGAAACTCGGTTTGTGACACTATTTTGACAAGGAAATTAGAATGCCATGTGAAAATTATCAAAAATCCAAGATGGCGGTCTACTTTTCTGTTTATGAGCCGATTTAGGTGAATCTCAGTTTGAAACATTATTTTAGCATAGAAGTTAGAATAAAATGTCAAAATCTACAAAAATCCAAGATGACAGCTAACTTGCTTGTTTATGGACTGATTTTGATGAAACTTGGTTTGTTACATGTATATTTTTTGACTAGAAACTGAATGCAATGTCAAAATTGTCAAAAATTCAAGATGGTGGTTAACTTTTTTGTTTATAGAGTGATTTAGACTAAACTTGGTTTATAACACTATTTTCACAAGGAAATTACAATCCAATCTCAAAATTGACAAAAATCCAAGATGGGGGCCAAATTTTTTGTTTACAGACTTATTTAGATGAAACTCTGTTTGTAACACAAATCGAGGGAATTAGAATGCAATGTCAAAATTGACAAAAATTCAAGATGGCGGCCAGTCGGCTTACTTTTTTGTTTATAGACCGATTTGGATGAAACTCGGTTTGTACCACTATTTTGTCAAGGGAATTTGAATGCAATGTAAAAATTTACAAAAATCCATGATGGCGGCCAACTTTTTTGTTTATACACTGATTCCGATGAAACTCGGTTTGTGACACGATTTTGACTAGGAAATTAGAATGCTATGTAAAAAAATTTAAAAATTCAAGATGGTTGTAAACTTTTTTATTTATAGAGTGATTTAGTTCAAACTTGGTTTATAACACTATTTTGACAAGGAAATTAGAATCCTATGTCAAAATTGACAAAAATACAAGATGGGGGCCAACTTTTTTGTTTATGGATAGATTTCGATGAAACTCGGTTTGTTACACTATTTTGACAAGCAAATTAGAATGCAATGTAAAAATTTTAAAAAATCCATGATTTCAGCCTAACTTTGGCAATTTTGGTAAGAAATTTATAGGTAATGCAATTATTTTTCTTTTTTTAATTGATCTATGCTTGAGTCGAAAAAGTACGACGGATCAAGCTTCATCAGACTTGCGGGGAAGCGGAAGACTCTACCCCAAAAAAAGTCATGCCAACGCGTCTAGGGGCGGGCTCAAGGGAGCCTCGGACCACGGCTAGCGCGCTGATATTGAAAAACATCGTGAAGGAGACGACGCCTGAGTGGCTCCGTCTCTGATTATCAATTCTGATTTTGGTTAGGGCCGTGCCCCCGCCGGCGGGTACGGGCGTTGTTACCTGAAGGGTATTCGCTACCAGAAGGGCATTCTGTTAGGTGTAATCTAAATTCTTTGGCTGCTTTAACTCCATCAGTGATTTCGTCGTCAGGTTCGTTTATGTATATGTTTACGGACTGATTTCTATTAATTTTGGTTTGTAGTACTGTGGTGTGCATGTGTCCTTCATGCACGCCGTTTCATGCTGGCAGCCTCTTTTTCGTTTGAGGCTATAAAAAGATGTAAAGTAATATCAGTTTGAATTTCGTGGATGAGAGAGAGATGGCCGTAGCCCGTGCTACGAGCCTGACGCCATTCTTATAATTTTCTAAAGCATTTGTAATGTTTCGTTATTAAGTCTCTAATATATAATACCTAATTTAAAAGCATACGTTGTTTTCCTTTGTCCTCCACCATTAGGGCCGGTTCGTACATGGTGGAGGCGCCTTAGGCGCGTTTTACAGTGTTTAGCTAGACGTGGATCCCGAGGACACTAGAGCTTGGCCTGGTGAGTAGGCAAGGAGCCCTATAAGAAGAAGTTATACCAGAGAAATAACCGCTACGCAACGCTATACCCCTGAAATTCGAAGATGAAATACGAAGATGAAATACGAAGATGATGGCAGACGTGTGACGACGAGTGAGGAGTGTTAGTGCCCCAAAGAAGGAATCTGATGCCCAGGAGAAGGAGCTGCCGAGGTGCTACACCGGTACTCCATGTTTGATGATGACGAGATAATGCTGCAGATGCATTTATTTGTGATAATAATGCCTAAAGGATGCGTTGAGAAAGATAAGTCTAAGTGTTGATTTTATTAGTAATGTCTGCAGGCTATATGATGTGGCCTTTATGAAGTTTGGAGAGCTTCATGTGATTTGCTGCTAAAGGCAAATGTGTTGATGTGATTTTCCGTTGTGTTATGATGCTGAAGATGCGTTTTAGAAGAGTGCGGAGTGGAGAGACGACTGAAGTATCGCCGTTTTTACCTACCTAGCTTGTGGAATTAGTGTAGACAATGGTGTCGATTCGATGTTGGCCAATGCACTAATCTTAACTAAATTTTAGCTAAAATTTAGTTTAGATGTGTCAGATGACATATTTAGCTATTCGGAACGCACGACTTAACTTAATTTTGTATGGAATCTGACAGGACTAAAAATAAGTTGAACTAACGCCATTTAGCTATTCGGGAACGACCATTCATCTGTCATTTTAGGTTCGTTATCTGTCCTCCACCATTAGGGCCATTATCATCTTAATTTTTTTAGGTGTTTTGAACTTAAAATGGTCTTAATTTAGATCCGTTTTTTTAGGTGTAGACTTAATATATTTTGTAAGTTTTGAGGTTAACAAACTAGGAAATCGAGTAAAAAATAAATAGTGATGAGTTGTTTCAACCAATCTCCTTTCGCAAATCCTGGAAAATTACTGAATCGCTCATCCTCAGTCAGGTCAGCGGGGTCGGTCGAGTCTTTCAGCTAAAAACTCTATCAATCGTACAAGCAAGAGCATGCTAAGCAGATTACTTTGGATTTTGCACCTTTCTTATGTCCATCGAATAAGGAACAGAATCGCAATCGCGTTGGCCCAGCTTAGCCTTCACTTAACAGTACGTACAGAAGCCAGCACATGCGGTTGGACACTTTCACTACGAAATTCACCCCTAAGGTCATAATGTCCAGCCGCATGTGCTGCTTACTGTACAACAAATCGACCATTAAGTTCTATTTTGCAATTTCGTTTTTGTTTTACGCAGAAAAAATAAAAAATTCTAATTTCCGAAACTAAAACGGAACGTAACACATACTAAGTTGCGTTTCGTTGCGCGTGCGTTCGATTCACTAACGTTCACTTTATTGCAGATTAAGGTTGCATGACTTTACACCTTTGCCTTTCTCTTGAAAAAGAAACATTGCAGGAGCGTGCACAGAGCGAGATAATGTGTATCCGAACGTTAATCGTGTCAAGATTTGTTAAGTCCTGTCAAAAATGAACTAAATTTAGTTAAGATAAGGCGGGTGCAATACCGAATTAGCCCCAATGTATTATTGTGTAAATAATTTAGCAGATTTTCCCTTATTTTTAATTCAATTTCTTTTAATTTTCGTAATTTGACGTAGTCATGGAGATAAGTTCGTTGTAAATAATGTCTTTTTGTTTGTGTCATGAACAAAATGACTCGTGACAATTTTGACGGAACTATGTCAAACAATTTGTAAACATTGAAATATACGAATTTTTGATTAATTTTCACGCTAAAATATAATAATATAAAATATAGTAAATATAGGTTAGTTTCAATTCTTTATTGTCTTGTTAGGTTTGGTTAGGATGTACGAGTGTTTTCCTGTATTAATGCTTTAAAATGTTTCAGATTAACAAAAAAAAAAAAAAAACTGATGACGAATTTATTATGATGATCATTTCTGATGTGATGACCCTTCGAGAAAGCTGGACGACTTAAATCTAATGACCACACGGTATGAAGAAAGAAAAACGTGCGCGTTTAACTAGAATTTGGGTAGTTTTTTTTTTGGGTTAATTGGGATGATGCTTAGTTAGGTGTGTTCCGTGACGGAATATTTACTGTCACTCCACATCAAGCACATAGTGCTGTGGAGGAACTTTGGTTGGGTTCATGACTTTGAGTACTCTCGTTACAGGTACCACAGCTAGGAGAATTCCCATTAATCTTTTCAGAGGATAGGTTGGAGCTGAAGAAAGAAAATAGCTCCCATTCCCATGTCTTGCCCAAAGCTAGGTTTTGATATTCGAGATAGTAGTGAACGTTTACTATAAATTTATTTTATTATTTTCTAGTCATTTCGAAGTTCATTGGTCGTCCAACTTTTTCAAATTTATTTCTTTAACTTTTCTTTATTGATTATTTGGTGACTATTGAATTATTAATAACTACTTAGTTGATATTATTTTATTCATAGTATCCGACACAGATAGGTTTAGTAAACTTTTTCAAAATTTTATTGAATGTCTATTTGGATTAACTGTAGACAGACATGCTTAGCTGTGTTGATTCTTTTTTGATGGTTTTTGATCAACTTGGTTGGATAACAATAAAACACCAACTAGCTGGTAGCAGCAGTCAGTTTTTGACATGTCTGTGACTTTGTGATGTTTTGTCCATCTTTAGGCAGGTAGCTTAGCTTAGGATGGACATTTGTAACGAAATATCGTAAAAAAATATATTTTTGCAATGGTATTGCGAATATATTTTTTTTAGCTGTACCGGGCGGGATGTGGTGTGCATGTGTCCTTCATGCACGCCGTTTCATGCTGGCAGCCTCTTTTTCGTTTGAGGCTATAAAAAGATGTAAAGTAATATCAGTTTGAATTTCGTGGATGAGAGAGAGATGGCCGTAGCCCGTGCTACGAGCCTGACGCCATTCTTATAATTTTCTAAAGCATTTGTAATGTTTCGTTATTAAGTCTCTAATATATAATACCTAATTTAAAAGCATACGTTGTTTTCCTTTGTCCTCCACCATTAGGGCCGGTTCGTACAGTACCTACTATTTTAGCTAGAACATTGGTATGCATCGTAAAAATGACAGAAATCTATATCGGCGGCAACAATTTTAGTTTTTAGACTGATTTCGAAGGAATTCGGTTTGTAACACTAATTTTACTAGAAAATGAGAAGAAAAATGTATTATCATTCAAAAGTGTGTGCTAAAATCTAACTTTGTTATTTGCCTATATCCAAATCCAGAACTCTGGAATTCTAAATACCAGCGTTCTACAGTCCTCCTCAGACATGGTGCTTCATTGTTCAAGACATAATTATCTGAGCTCTTCGAAATACTGAAGCAAAAGTCGACCAACTTGTTAGGACTTTTTTATTTATTCTTGTTCTAAAATTGTGTTGTAAAACCGAGTTTCATCGAAATCCGAACATAAACAAAATGTTAGACGTCAACTTAGATATTTGTGAATTTTTACATTGCATTATACTTTTCTCCCCAAAATAGTGACGAGTTCCATCGGAATCCGTTCATAAATTTAAAAGTTGGCTCTCATCTTCGATTTTTGACAATTTCGATATTCTATTCGAATTTTCTTTGTCAAAATAGTCTTACGAACCAAGTTTCATCTAAATCAGTTTATAAATAAAAAAGTTAGGCATCGTCTTGATTTTTTTTCAAATTTGAAGTTGCATTCTAATTCCCTTGACAAAATAGTGTTCCGAATCGAGTTCCATCGAAATCAGTCCATAAACAAAAAAGTTAGCCACAATCTTGGATTTTTGTAATATTTACATTGCATTCTAATTTGCTTGTCAAAATAGTGTAACAAACCGAGTTTCATCGAAATCTATCCATAAACAAAAAAGTTGGCCCCCATCTTGGATTTTTGTCAATTTTGACATAGGATTCTAATTTCCTTGTCAAAATAGTGTTATAAACCAAGTTTGAACTAAATCACTCTATAAATAAAAAAGTTTACAACCATCTTGAATTTTTAATTTTTTTTACATAGCATTCTAATTTCCTAGTCAAAATAGTGTCACAAACCGAGTTTCATCGAAATCAGTGTATAAACAAAAAAGTTGGCCGCCATCTTGGATTTTTGTAAATTTTTACATTGCATTCAAATTCCCTTGACAAAATAGTGGTACAAACCGAGTTTCATCCAAATCGGTCTATAAACAAAAAAGTTGGCCGACTGGCCGCCATCTTGATTTTTTGTCAATTTTGACATTGCATTCTAATTCCCTCGACTTTGTGTTACAAACAGAGTTTCATCTAAATAAGTCTGTAAACAAAAAATTTGGCCCCCATCTTGGATTTTTGTCAATTTTGAGATTGGATTGTAATTTCCTTGTGAAAATAGTGTTATAAACCAAGTTTAGTCTAAATCACTCTATAAACAAAAAAGTTAACCACCATCTTGAATTTTTGACAATTTTGACATTGCATTCAGTTTCTAGTCAAAAAATATACATGTAACAAACCAAGTTTCATCAAAATCAGTCCATAAACAAGCAAGTTAGCTGTCATCTTGGATTTTTGTAGATTTTGACATTTTATTCTAACTTCTATGCTAAAATAATGTTTCAAACTGAGATTCACCTAAATCGGCTCATAAACAGAAAAGTTGACCGCCATCTTGGATTTTTGATAATTTTCACATGGCATTCTAATTTCCTTGTCAAAATAGTGTCACAAACCGAGTTTCATCGAAATCAGTCTATAAATTAAAAAGTTGGCCGCCATCTTGGATTTTTGTAAATTTCTTTATTGCATTCTATTTTCCTTGCCAAAATAGTGCTACAAACCGAGTTTCATCGAAATCGGCGCATAAACAAACAAAATAATGCTAGAACAAATTATTGAATTCAATCTACCCACGGATTTGGGTAATGGGTATTTACCGGGTGCGTGGGTATTTACCCGGTATATACCCGGGTGGGTAAATTGGGTATTTACCCGACCGCCCATCTCTAATTGTGGGTTATCCTTAAGTATATTATGCACGTATTATATATACCTACATAATATAATCCTTCTTCTTGAATTACTCTATCTATTAAAAAAAACCGCATCAAAATCCGTTGCGTAGTTTTAAATATTTAAGCATACATAGGGACAGAGAAAGCGACTTTGTTTTATACTATGTAGTGATTTTCGTGGGAAACTTACAGCCTATACATAACATAAACATAAAATCCGTAAATTACATTAGGCCAATAATTAAATTGAAGGGTAATGAAAAAGACAATTATTAGTAACAGTGTAAATATTTTGTTTACCTACCCTCCATTTATTTTCCTAACATTTAATACTCTCTGCCAATTATAACCAATGATATTTGAACAAATATTATACTACATTAAGAACACTATCACTATATTAAATCTTGAACATTTTGCATGTTGAATTAAACCCCGTAAGTTTTCTATGGAGTATGTCCGGTGATGTTTCTACTTCTAGCCATGGAATCACTTTTATTTTTGGGTGTTGGTTGACTAAACCAGTCATTCATGACGAGATCTCGGTGCACTGGGCAATTATCTTGAACAAACACAACACTTGGAACTTCCACAGCTTGCTTTATTTTATACCGTCAGTAACGTAGCTTAGTCCGAAATTGCGAAATAATTATCAGCCACTGCGTATTATCCAATGTTACAGTCCGCCACTACAAAAAAAGGCACGATTATTGTAACTACAATGGTATAATAATATAAAATTAATACATAAAATGATTAAAAATACTTACGCTCTGGCCGGTCTCATTAATACAATTACAATTTGAAATATATTGTATTCCATAAAGTCCAACACAACAATACCATTGCCTCTCTTATAGATTATTTCGAATAATTTCGATGGAATGGAACGAAAGTGAGTAAACAGATTATTTTTATTAATGCGGTATGCAAGACGCACAGGCATTCGCAATGCTATAGCGAATCGAACTAACAACGACAACATATTTATTAAGACTGACTTCATTGTCAAATATTTTATTGTAGACATAAAATACGAAGTTCTTACTTAGTATAATATCTGTTTTATTAATAACGTAGAATAAAAACACACAAATCGAAAAACGAAACTACGGAGATCCGATCCGTCGATAGATTCAATTACAGACACGCTGTTCATAACCACTCGGCCACCGAAGCGATAGGAGACGTTGCGAAATTAATGATACTACTCTGCTCATAATAATTGATTCCCACGTCATTTATTTCAATGTGTGAGTGTATATCTACGGCAGACGATGCGCAAGGAACCTGCTTTTTCCAAGCTGATTCCATTATTGCACGCGACCGTACAATGATATCAGTCAGTTCTCTCATTTCATTATTCGCCAGTAAATAAGTTACGTAAAACAATTACCTGTAAAAATATTCTTCAATATCTCATGTTCTGCATTGTGAATCAACATTGATATCCTCGAAAATAGTTTAAGTATATAATTCAAGGGTCAGCAATTATTGAACACACGGTAAGGTCTTATTGAACGTCCACATTGGTATCAAAGTTTAGATCACGATCATAACTCCATCCTAGAGAATAAAGCGTATTATGTTAGACAATAAAATAATATATAATACAAGGAAAATATACGAAACAATGTAATAATGTAGGTACTTTCCAACGTACCAACTAGCGAGTGATGCGGATTTCCTTCGAAGCTTAACTTGTAGACCACAATGAGTACATCTATCTACCGATAAAAATCGCTAGGCAATCAAGAAAAAGATATTTAATTTTATTATACGAGTTTTAACAATAAATACAAGCAAAACGAAATTAAACGAATTTTTTTTCGCAGTTTGTTTATTTATGCTGCCTGACATATGCGTTTAAGTTAAGACGAACATTTCCTCTGCTCTCGGCCTCTTGCACCCCATGATTGGGCAACGCAGTAAAATGTCGCTTAGAAATAAGCTTAGACTTTACTTAGCGTGCATCCGTCCTATCATGACTTACGCCAGCGTAGTCTTTGCGCACTCTGCGCCCACGCACATCCATAAGCTCCAAGTTATTCAAAACCGGTTCCTCCGCCGGGCTACTGGTTGTCCTTGGTTCGTTCGTAACATCGACCTTCATGTCGATACCGAACTCCTTTCCATTAGTGGCTTCATGAAGGAAGCATCCAAACGCTACTTTGATGAAGGCCCTTCCCATCCCAATCCGTATGTTGTCAAGTGTACGGGCTATTTCCCGCACCCCACTACGCGGTTCCGCCGCCGTCCCAAACATATCCTTTCCGAACGTGACGACGAAATCACTGATGCAGTTAAAGCAGTCAAAGAATTTAGATTACACCTTACAGAATGCCCTTCTGGTAGTGAATACCCTTCAGGTAACAACGCCCGCACCCGCCGGCGGGGGCGCGGCCAGAACCAAAATCAAAATTGAAAATCAGAGACGGAGCCCCTCAGGCGTCGTCTCCTTCACGATATTTTTCAATATCAACGCGCTAGGCCGTGGTCCGAGGCTCCCTCGAGCCGCCCCCAGACGCGTTGGTATATGACTTTTTTTTTGGGGTAGAGTCTTCCACTCCCCCGCAAGTCCGGTGAAGCTTGATTTGTCGTACCTTTTCGACACAAGCATAGGTCAATTCAAAAAAAAAAAAAAAAAAAAGACGAACATTTATGGATGGAGTGATGAAAAAAGATAGCGCTATACGACATTCCTTGTTTTTTATCTCGCTCTAACACTTTACTTGGGGTAGCGAACGAACGAATGAATGGAATGTCCACTTGGTAGGAATACGGTAGAATTTTTTTTTGTTATAATGGTAACACCATTTTCTCTACCGCGAGACTGCCGACTCGCGCTGCAAAATGTTGTCGCGGTAGAGTTACATGCTAACTAAAGCGACAAAATGCAGTGAGGCGAGCGAGCTCTCTCGTCTCGCGTCGCCTGTCGCCTCATTTTACATAGTAGCCATGCTGGTATCAGGGTAGGCTCGAGCCCCTCGGTGGGGACATATATGAGCTGTTAACGAAGTGGTGCCCAAGAAACAACATGCACAGAAAAACTGAACCAAGAGACTCTGAGGGCAAAAAAGTCGCTACTTATTTTGTGCTTAATGGTGTTAATTGAGTCGTTAAAGCGACCAAAGAAATAAGAAACCAGCTTGGGCGCCAATTGTATGACGTGTATTAAAATTAGTTCCATTGAAACTCCGCATTATGTTATGGCGAGGTTTCTTATTTCTCTGGTCGGGCTTTAAATACATCAACGCCATAGAGTCACAGAAGAAAGATACCCAGTATGTGCACTCCGTACAAGAGCGAAGCAAGCTGGTAGAAAAACTGCATCACGTCGTCGGCGGTATTGCTATCAGGCGATTGCGAAAGAATAAACAACGCTGGTCCTGCTGGCTTTAGTATAAATAAAGGAGGGCTAGCGAAGTGAGGCGGTGAAGCTTGATCCGTCGTACTTTTTCGACTCAGGACTCAAGCTACGGTGCTCAAGCTAGGTAAAAAAAAAAAAAAAAACTCGAACCTCTCCCTCCCACTCCCTTCGCTCCACGACACGACTACCTACGCAGTCGGTGCCGCCCGTCCTTCCGCACACCCCGCTCGACTATTACTGCGGCAGATCCCTTACGCTCTGCCGCGAAACATTCATGTATTACTTTCCGAGTACCTTAATTTAGATGTTTAGACTGAGGCGCCACCTTTGCATCTGGATAACTTTTAGTGTAGGTATTTACTACAAAATCCAGAATTGTCCCACAAAATCTATTTTTTGCTACAAAATGAGGGTATGAGCTGTTATTAGTAATTTGGGAGTGGCGCCTCCTCAATCCATGTTACATAACTAGTAGACTACAGGCCCGTGTTAAAAAAAATATGGGTCATTTGAACCACCAGATGACCTATGTAGAACGATATAAGAGCATAAAATAATAAGATTCAGCATTATGCCGTCACTTGTAAGCTGTCCAACTGAGTGCAGGTGAAAGAAAGGGGGTTGCAACCCTCGGCTTTTTCCCCTTGTCGCATGATTTTTGTACGGCGTTGCGAAATAATGGATTAGAAGCAGTATTGAAATAGTATGAAACTGATGCCGTACAAAATTAAATGACCAAATTCACCCTGGTAATTGTCAGAAAATAAAAAAAAAAACCGACATTTTGGCGCACCATTTTTTTACGGCACTACCTACGCGTTTTCTTATTATTTTTCATGGATCTATCGATGGTAAGAATGCCGTACAAAAATATATGACCAAAATGTACTCACTCTACCTACCTACTTTTGAATTCTCACCTGCACTCAGTTGGACAGCTTACAAGTGACGGCATAATGCTGAATCTTATTATTTTATGCTCTTATATCGTTCTATATAGGTCATCTGGTGGTTCAAATGACCCATAATTTTTTTAACACGGGCCTGTAGTCTATAGTTTGCGCAGATTAACGGTATAACATCTATGACATCATGTCGTCGATGGTAACATCTCTACGGTATACAAAAAAAGAAAAGATGTGATTGTTTGTTTGTTTGCATTGAATAGGCTCCGAAAATACTGAACCGATTTTAATGAAAAGTTTGATAGAATAGACCTTGGAAAGTATTATTGGGTACCTTTTACCTACAACGCGGGTGGAGCCGCGAGGTGGAAAGCTAGTTTGTAATAAATTAACTAGAACACAATTTATTTAAGTATTTATTAGGATATCTGTTAAGGTTTATGGGACTCAGGAAGGGATTTTAAATAACAATATCAAGTGAAAGTTCAGTAATTAACATCTTTATTAGACGAAGAAATATATTAAATATAAGACATTGCGCGAAACCAATAAGAAGGAACTGTCAACTCTGACATTACAACTTTTTAATTTCAGGTGTGTTCAGTTTCATTTTCATTGCAATTCACAACAATATGTCAATATCCAACAGCTTATCAACTAAGAAAAAAGTACAATACATGTTCGCCAATCAAAGGATACCACGAATAGAATAATATGAATGGAGCCTGAGATTAACTACCTAATAACAACTTAAGTAACAATAAGAAGACTTAAAATTAAGTAGTACTATTGTTACGAACTTGCTAGAACGTTCGAGAGATCGCTACTCAAATTCGATATAAGTACATCTATACAACTACTTATAAAGGATGGGAAGGAAATTCCAATTGCGTCAACAGAGGGATCACGGTGCAAACGAAGATGGACTTTCTGTCAACGCCGCAAGGCACAAAATCACCTAAGCAAGCCACTTGTTTACTCGAATTTGGTGACCTCGAGCGCCCATTGTTCTGTGACAAGTATTGTCTGAGAACAAAGGAAATGTTCTAGTAATTTCCCGATTACGTGATTACAATGGGATTACTCCAGAAATCAAGCATCGCGTAAACAACCCATTGTTTCGTGGGGGGTATATGCCCGAGACGACGGCCAACGCCAGTTCATTTCTGAGCTATCGAAGCGATCTACAAGCGATCAGCAGGGCAAGCATGTAAGACCGCGACAGGCTCGAGAAGCTGTCAAAACGCGACATAGAGCCTGTCTCGCGGGGTTGTCGCGGGGAGCTAGCACAGTTCCCGCGAGAGAGACACAAAAATGGCGACCTTATGTCAATCGGCGAGAACGCGACGGAATTGTCGCTTTGGCTAGCACATAACGTTCATTAAGCGACTTAGACATTCGCTTTTTGACAGTTCTACGCGTGATAAAGTCTTCCACGTTCTGAGTGCGCGAGAGCAAGGCGAGAACGTTCAATAAAGAGGTTAACTTGAAAAGTAATTGGAAAAATCTATAATTTTCTTCATAAGTAGGTAACTTTCACTTCGAAAGTACTTACCTTAATTCTAAATTTAATAAACAATACTTAATGTGTAAGTAAATATGTACCTATGGTTGGCTACTAATAAAGATGGTCAACTCCTTCATATGATGGTAGCGGGGCTACTCCAAATGTATGCAATTTTCTCAGGCAATTCCTAATGCTTTTCATTATAATTATAGAGATTATCATGAGATTAACTCATGATTGAATAGAATCTTACAATAATACCATAAACAAAAATATCAGAAATGATGTTGAACCTTTAATAAGACTGCGTCTAGTGTTTAGCTTACCATTGTAAAAGAAATAAAGAAAACTTATTATTACCTATATACTAATTACTACTATACTTGTAAGTTAAGTAGGAACATATTAATTCTATATTGAATAAACAAAACAATATTAAAGCATCTCTGAAAGTAAATATGTATGGTTGGCTATGAATATTAGTAGCGGGGCTGCAATTTTTTTCTCAAGCAATTGTATATGCTTTTTCATTATGATTATAGCGTAATTGTGGAGATTTTCAAACCTCATGATTGAATAATATCTTACATAAAACCATAAACAGAAATTAGATTATAGTATCAATTAAAATTTTAATATTTCTTGTATTATTTGTGTGTATTATTTCTTGTATTATCTTTAGGTTGGTTGGGACATGTTGGAAAAGAAAATAAAGAATTAATTTATTAACATCTTTGTGTATTTTAACGAATCTTATTAATAGACTGGGAAGGCATAAGTCCAGCAGTAAACTGTTATAAGCGAAATAAATAGTAGTTGATGCACCATAGTGTTGAAATTTAATTGTTTATACTTTTGTAGTCAATGTAATGACTAACTAACAATAACACTGCTACAACTGCTTGCTGAAGTTCCATTCCCTGCAGCACATTCACTATGGCACTCCGCAATGACACTCCTAAATGGCATCTTCAATTTTATTGCCAAATAATATGTTGGCTTTTTCATACAGTTGCCGTCCGTGTAATCCAACTTTTGTTGACAAAAGGCAAGAGCACAGTCAGCACCGCTGTCTTTGGTATGAAGAACCTAAAATAGACACAATAATTAGTTTTTTATTTTGTAATTAATGTACAATGATATCAGTTCTCTCATTTCATTATTCGCCAGTAAATAAGTTACGTAAAACAATTACCTGTAAAAATATTCTTCAATATCTCATGTTCTGCATTGTGAATCAACATTGATATCCTCGAAAATAGTTTAAGTATATAGTTCAAGGGTCAGCAATTATTGAACACACGGTAAGGTCTTATTGAACGTCCACATTGGTATCAAAGTTTAGATCACGATCATAACTCCATCCTAGAGAATAAAGCGTATTATGTTAGACAATAAAATAATATATAATACAAGGAAAATATACGAAACAATGTAATAATGTGCTTTCCAACGTACCAACTAGCGAGTGATGCGGATTTCCTTCGAAGCTTAACTTGTAGATCACAATGAGTACATCTATCTACCGATAAAAATCGCTAGGCAATCAAGAAAAAGATATTTAATTTTATTAAACGAGTTTTAACAATAAATACAAGCACGAAATTAAACGAATTTTTTTTCGCAGTTTGTTTATTTATGCTGCCTGACATATGCGTTTAAGTTAAGACGAACATTTATGGATGGAGTGATGAAAAAAGATAGCGCTATACGACATTCCTTGTTTTTTATCTCGCTCTAACACTTTACTTGGGGTAGCGAACGAACGAATGAATGGAATGTCCACTTGGTAGGAATACGGTAGAATTTTTTTTTGTTATAATGGTAACACCATTTTCTCTACCGCGAGACTGCCGACTCGCGCTGCAAAATGTTGTCGCGGTAGAGTTACATGCTAACAAAAGCGACAAAATGCAGTGAGGCGAGCGAGCTCTCTCGTCTCGCGTCGCCTCTCGCCTCGTTTTACATAGTAGCCATGCAGTGGAAGAAACCTGCGACTAAAGCGTGACCAACGGACTACGAGCGACTTTGCGATTTGGCTACAGTTGTGATTGGACCTGCGACCTGTTTATCGTCGAATAAATTCTCAAATCAAGTTATTCGGCTTTTCTTACAAATCCCAAACCCCACGTCCGTAACACTATTATAGGTTTATAAGTAGGTACCTACTTACCTAGGTAGTTACAATTTAAAATTAAAAACTTTAAATTAAAGAAAGAAAAATTTTTTTATTTGCAAGAATACAAGTATATAAAGGTCTTACAATAGTAATACAAATGTCTTTGATTATATACAACTCTAGATAGAGCCTAGGAGTACAAAAGCGTCTAAAAAATAAAGGGGCAACTGTTACCCCTTCACTCAATTTTCACCTGTCAGTCCGAATGGAGACGTCAAACGAACTGCTAGTCCAAAGCATCGTAAATAATTTTCATTTTTCTTCGACAAAATGACATCTTTCACCATAAAAGTGTGCCGGAATTATAGAGGGCACTTTAAAATGTCTAAAGGGATATTCTTCCATCAGTAAATAATGTTAAAACAATAAATTATAAATTTCAACAATTTTGAATTTACGTAAAGAAATTACGACTCCATCTTGTTTTTTTTTCTCGGGGTGGCCATATCTTAATTCCATGTTTTCCCAGAGACTATCAAATTAAATTCAAATACACCAAATAAGCTTTTAGGCGAATGTACCAATTTTTATTCATTACTTACGTATATACTTTGAATACTTTAGTTTGGATAAATATTTAAATCGTATATCCTTAATGCACTCATTAAAACGATAATAATAAATTATTATGTGATTCTATGAGGTCTTTTTAGCTTTTGATTAATTTAGTTTGCGTATGACGCACATTAATTACACAAACTTTTATTTTAGGTTAGACAATTTTCGTTTAATACCTATTCTCAAGAGGCAAGGGAACCAAAGATTATACAGCCTAATCTTTGGTATGCTACTTCAAACCATTAAAATGGTAGGTATTCCTTAGCAACAAAGTCAATCCTCAACCTAAGGTTGTCGATTTAGAACATAACCCGTTTTTTTTTTTTCGCTTACGGAATATCTTCTTCTTATATATAAAAATGGATTGCTGTTCGTTAGTCTGCTTAAAACTCGAGAATGGCTGAACCGATTTGGCTAATTTTGGTCTTGAAATCTTCATGAAAGTCCAGGAAAGGTTTAAAAGGTGAGAAAAAAAAACGGAAAAAAAAACAACGCGGGCGGACAGCTAGTAATAAATAAATAAATCACATTGAGTTTTTCAATGTTTGTGTCCAACTTACAATCATCCAATTTTAACGTTTTATTTTATCCGATTTTGCAAAAAATAATTAAAATACGATATAGCTATGGTATTTTAATTATTTACTATTTTGAAGATTATACACTTTTATAATAATCACTAATAAATAATAATAAAATGTTTATAATCAACTGTCGTGGACGTCTTTCAACTGAAATGATGATGATGACACAACTTTGTGTTTGCCTTCCGGCTTCGTCCGCATTTCTTTTTTCAGGTGTAGAAACCTAGTTTTGACAGAATAAAACAAAAAGAGTCCATTAGGAACAGCCGTTCTGAAATTATGCGCGTACGTATGGTAATTTTTTATTAATAAACGAAAAAAGTTGGATCTTGATTAAAATCTTCAAAAGTTGTTAATAATAACATTATTTCAATACAACTAGGTACATCTCATGAGTAGAATTCTTAATTTTCCCGAAATATTGGGAAATAGTAATACACGCTATCTCTATACACGCACACTATGATAGATGACATTTGTGTCAGACATAGCTGTCACGCGCACATTCATGTAAAAGTCGGCCTGTTTTTTCTGTGGGGTTAATAAGGTGACACTCCATCTAGAGTTGTATATAATCAAAGACAAATGTTGTAGCATTGTACTCTGCCGAACAAATCGGCGTGCAAATACTGATGAATTTTTTCATCGATTAATATTTAATTAATTTTTAATAGTTTGTCTATTTTAAACTTAGAGCAACGCCGGCCTTCCGTACAGGCCGGCGTTGCTCTAAGATTTTAAACAGTTAAAATATAGCATGCGATGTTATTAGTGTCAAATATTTTCAGGGCTGATAGTACAAGTCCTCAGCTACACGTAACCAAAAAATGGGGTCCTGTTTGTACGTTAGTTTTCGAGTAACAACTCGGTTTCCTAATAAAAAAAACATCATCCTCTGAAATACTACATTCACATCGTTTACACAGATTACTCTATTAGTACCTGATCGTATAGCACACTTGCGTGTGAAACCATTTACCCATGTGTGTGCACAAACATGCACAGTGTTTGTTTATGTTCCGCGGACAGAGTACAGACCATCCACCGAAGTTGCCCCCTGCCTGCCATAGTGCCACTCTGTGCCACATGACGGGCAGGGGTCATCTCACTAAGTTTTATCACTGCATCTACTTAATAGCTATTTATCAGGTCATAAAATCAACGTTTTGAATAGTAAACACTGCGCCATGCTTGACGACAGTGACTGACTGTCAGATATGGCAAATCTAGTCGACGGACGATAGTCAGTCATGTCAAATCTTGTTTTTTTTATTATGTTGCCATACCCATTGTGCAGAATAGACCTTTAAAACCTTATTTACATTTTAAGATTTAATAAGACTACAAAGAAAATTAAATTACACGTGGTATTATAGCTAAGAATACATACTGTCGATCATTATTAACAGCGCATACGAAGAATATGTAGTTGTATTGAATTGTATGTGTCCCCATCGAGGGACTCGTTCCTACCCTGAAATACGGGTGAATAGGCCTTAATCTACCAAACAGGCCCAGTGGGCCCAGTGCATTGCTCGTCTAACATGCAAACATCTCTGCATTGAAATAGGTACTAAAAAGCGTTGGATCCTAAAGTAAAACTTAATGGATTTTATTTATTTTAAACCGATAAATAATTTTAATACTTAACTAACATTACCGATCGTTCAAGTATTATTCGTAACGTAACACGCGTTTTTATTTGCTTTCTATTAATTCTATCTACCTGGCAACACATCGTATTGCGGGAGCAGAAGTTTATTTACTTTTACGTATTTACTGTGAAGTTTGCATTGTTGGAAATGCAACTCCTTTGTATTAGAACTGGCTGTTGTTCCGTTTATTTGGAAAAATTAATGTGACGTTGGAAAAATCAAAGAGAAAAAATAATTAATGGAAAAATAATAAATTTTACAGATTAAAAACGTCGTCGTCATTTTACAATCGCTATTTTATTTTATAGCTATTTTCGCTAAAAATTCCTCGCGTCAACCGCGAAAAACGTCACCGATGTTCGATCCGTTCACGTAATCAACGGGGCCACCAGCGGCTCCCGCGTGAGGAGCTGCCGGAGCTGCTCGTCGTCGTGCCAGTCAGGCTGCGCCGCTGGCTGTACTACCAGCACGATGGAGCACCAGCGCACTACACGCGGCAAGTCCGCACCGCACTGGACGAGCAGTAACAGGGCCGGTGGATCGGGCGCGGGGCTGTCATTGCCTGGCCACCACGGTCACCGGACCTGACGCCATTGGACTAGGCTTCCATGTCTGGGGTCGTGCTAAAGATTTGGTTTATGGACAAGACGGCCACACCATTTCCAGTGCAGAACAATTACGTGCGCGAACAGTGAGTGTGATTTAAGTTAAGAGTTCAAGTAAGTGCTTACCTACCTATGTTTCATTACGAATAAATGAATTAAATTATGCAAATTTATGTTTTTTAATGCCAATTTGAATTCGCCATCCAACCCGTTAGAGCTGTCTTGTAATAATAACAACAACTGCAATCCCCGATTCCCTGATGACCTGCTAAGCGATATAGCAATACTTTGCTACAAGAGAGGCATTACCATTGGTTCAGCAGTGGGCCTAAGTGTAGTAGTAGTAATAATAGTAAGGGATATGCAAAGGTTGTAATGGATGATAGGTTTAGCAAAGAATTGCATAGTAGCCGCGCCCGGCTCCGTCCCGTCGTCGTCGGTTGCGTTCCGAATGCGTTAGTGTGCGTGCAAACACTCACACTAATAATTTTGTTCAATGCGTTTACGTACTTGAAGTAGTGTGAGTGATCATCTACAGTATGATGTTTTTAAGTTGACTTTTTCGGTTATTTTTTTTGTTAGAAAAGTAAACTTTTAAACTAGCGTGTAGATTTTCGAAATATTTTTTGTAAGTGATCCATGTAATATGTATATCCAGCCCTGAAATTATATGACACTAATTACAACAGCACCTTATATAGAGCGAACCTAATTAGTCCGGTTCATTTTAGACCAAAAGTGCTCTAGAACTTGAGTTTCATCTGTCACTCCTGTAAATGGCAACGACTCCTACCGTTGGATTCGTCTTGATGTCGTGAACGTGAAACTGTCCGCTGTCGGTCGTCAAGTGCTAAAGCATTAAAAGCATTAACAGACGTCCGGACATGCACGCTCCGTACCGCCGGACCGTGCGGTGCGCTCGATACGCCACACGACCGCACCGCACCGAAACGTTTGAAGCGGAGCCGACCGGACCGTCAATAATAATAATAATGTGCGGCGGACTGCCGTACACACGATCGAAAATTGGCCGGACGGCACCAAGGTCTCGGTACGGAGCGTACAAGTTCGAACGTCTGTTAATGCTTTTAAAGTGGTGGAGGGATGAGGGGGGGGTAATCAAAGATCGTTGGACTTTTACGCTGTAATTTGAAAACTAGTGGACCGATTTCTTTCTTATTAGTATTATTTGAACGGGTATAACATTATCTACAACACGTTCATATACATCGAATACGTCAATGCAGCGGTTACCGCGTAATAATACAAAACATAATAAAAAATAATTGTGTTTAAATAATATGACAAATTACGCTAAATCTATAAAGTTTTCGTGAAAACATTGCTGCCTATTATAATTCTATAACAAATTATCTAATCAAAAAGGTAACAAAAATTACTATAGGATTTATGGTGCCTGAGCTAGAGTTAATTAACTAAACGTAGTCGCAGGTCAATATACTACGAGTACACAATAAAAAATTGTTTTCCGCGTTAATTGTTAATTGATTCCTCGGGGGGATCACGACCCTCAGTAATGAGGATATCGACGCGAGGAGGAGGATTGACTAAAGGCCTGTATAGTTGAATTCGCGAAATTCGATCACGGTGATGCTGGGGTAACGCCAACTGACATACGGACGGACAGACAGACACACAGATAGACATAACGAATCCGAGGTTCAATTTTTTGCCACTTGGTTACGGAACCCTAATAACAATACATCGATTTTGCGACTTAAAAATATCGGCAGATATTTTATTTAAGTCGCAAAATCGACAAAAGCTGAAGCAAATCAATCCTGCTGCAGCAGGATCATGTTGAGGCAAACAAAGTGCAAGCAAGATGGATGGAGCTGAAAATTCTTACAGAATATTTGACAGAGAAGAAGTGCACTTACGTCCGTCGTCTCCATAAATCACAACAGAACAGAAATAACAAACAAAAAAAGTGAAATTAAATAAAATTCAATACCTACACACAATTTTCTTCTTGTAAATAAATAGTTTTTTTGTCACACATAGCAATAATGCTTTTCTCAAGTGTGTTATCTTAATGAGTAGATAAATTACTACTTGCAGAAAATATCACATACATAAGGCGTTTCTCCAGTGTGTCTTCTCATATGTATGGTTAAATTATAATAATCAGAAAACTTATTGTCACATATACTGCAGCAGGCATAAGGTTTTTCTCCAGTGTGTGTTCTCTTATGTTAAATTAGAACACTCATTTGACTATACCTTTTGTCACATATACTGCCGGCATAAGGTTTTTCTCCAGTGTGTCTTCTCATATGTATAGTTAAATTACAATTATGAGAAAACTTTTCGTCACATATATTGCAGGCATAAGGTTTTTCTCCAGTGTGTATTCTCATATGTATAGTTAAATTATAATTACCAGAATACTTTTTGTCACATACTGCAGGCATAAGGTTTTTCTCCAGTGTGTGTTCTCATATGTTTAGTTAAATTACTATTATCAGAAAACTTTTTGTCACATATACTGCAGGCATAAGGTTTTTCTCCAGTGTGTCTTCTCATATGTATAGTTAAATTACTATTATTAGAAAACTTTTTGCCACATATACTGCATGCATAAGGTTTTTCTCCAGTGTGTGTTCTCATATGTTTAGTTAAATTACAATTATCAGAAAACTTTTTGTCACATATATTGCAGGCATAAGGTTTTTGTTCAGTGTGTATTCTCATGTGTCTAGTTAGAGAGCCACTATCAAAGAATACTTTGTCACACATATCACAAACGTAAGGCGTTTCTCCAGTGTGTCTTCTCATATGTACAGTTAAATGATTATTTTTAGAAAACTTTTTGTGACATATACTGCAGGCATAAGGTTTTTCTCCAGTGTGTGTTCTCATATGTGTAGTTAAATTACTATTATCAGAAAACTTTTTGTCACATATACTGCAGGCATAAGGTTTTTCTTCAGTGTGTCTTCTCATATGTGTAGTTAAATTACTATTATTAGAAAACTTTTTGTCACATATACCGCAGGCATAAGGTTTTTCTCCAGTGTGTGTTCTCATATGTATAGTTAAATAACTATTATTAGAAAACTTTTTGTCACATATACTGCAGGCATAAGGTTTTTCTCCAGTGTGTGTTCTCATATGTTTAGTTAAATTACAATTATTAGAAAACTTTTTGTCACATATACTGCAGGCATAAGGTGTTTCTCCAGTGTGTGTTCTCATATGTATAGTTAAATTATAATTAACAGAAAACTTATTGTCACATATACTGCAGGCATAAGGTTTTTCTCCAGTGTGTGTTCTCATATGTTTAGTTAAATTACTATTATCACAAAACTTTTTGTCACATATACTGCAGGCATAAGGTTTTTCTCCAGTGTGTCTTCTCATATGTATAGTTAAATTATAATTATCAGAAAACTTATTGTCACATATACTGCAGGCATAAGGTGTTTCTCCAGTGTGTTTTCTCTTATGACTAGTTAAAGCATTATTCTTAGAAAACTTTTTGTCACATATATTGCAGGCATAAGGTTTTTGTCCAGTGTGTGTTCTCATATGTATAGTTAAATTATAATTATCAGAAAACTTATTGTCACATATACTGCAGGCATAAGGTTTTTCTCCAGTGTGTTTTCTCTTATGACTAGTTAAAGCATTATTGTTAGAAAACTTTTTGTCACATATATTGCAGGCATAAGGTTTTTGTCCAGTGTGTGTTCTCATATGTTTAGTCACATAACTTTTGTAAGAAAACTTTTTGTCACATATATTGCAAGGATAAGGTTTTCCGGGAGTATGTATAATTAAATGTCTTAATATTTCTTTTCTAGTTATCGCTATAAAAGAACACACATCACAAATAAAATTTGTTGGAGCAGAGTGTGCCTTCAAATGCGATTGTAAGACGTCTTTCCTGTTAGTTTTGTAATCACAAATATTACACAAATACACATTGGATAACAGTATATTACTCAGAATTTTATCTGATGGGCTTATTTCTGTTTTAGCTTTTGAGTTTATTTGAACATCTGTCTTTCGTAGCATTGTCTTGTTATTTGTAACTTATTGAAGTTTCAGTGTTTAATTTCAGCTGCTTCTTTTCTGTATCACTTTTCATTTATTTCTGAAAAATAATTTAAAACATATATATTTCCCAATTGAAATCAGAAAATAAAAAGCCTGCTCTGGGGGTGCTTCGGTTTTTAGGGTTCCGTACCCCTAAACAAAAAAGCGGCTAATGCGAGTCGGACTCGCCTATGAAGGGTTCCGTAATAGTTACAATTTATGACATATTAAAAAACACCACTACTTACTAGATCTCGTTCAAACCAATCTTTGGTGGAAGTTTGCAATGTACATCATATTATATTTTCTTTTAGTTTTATCATTCTCTTATTTTAGAAGTTACAGGGGACACACATTTTACACTTTTTGAAGTGTCTATCGCCAGGCCCAGCGCACTCCACGCCAGAGCTGCAGAATGTACCTACTTGTGTACGCTTGTGAAGACGCTGTTATTTAGTCTGTAGTAATACGGACTCTCGCGGCCCGGTCTTAAGGTGCATTTTGTTTTAATATGAGCGCAACGACAAACGGTAGGCTATTATAGCCAGGGTCACGTTTGACGCGTTCAATGTAATTTGAACGTTAGTGGCGTGGTAGCTAGAATTAAATTCGCACGTTTGCTATCAGAGAGTGCGCCTACTGTACCTAGTACGATTATATAATTCTGTGCTATCGCGCAAACTATTCAGTTTAGAAAAAAATATATTAGAAACCTCAATATCATTTTTGAAGGCCTATCCATAGATAACCTACACGTACAGGCTTGATGAATTTTTTTTTATTGAGTTTCAGTTCTAAGTATGGGAACCCCCATGGTTATGATTATGATTTGGATGGAGAGGGAAGGGCACCAAGTACCCAAGACCACTGCGACCCATAGTGGATCTTATTATAGTCGGCCCTCATAGGCTACATAGCCTCTTCCAAACCGATCGCTTTGAAGAAGCTGACGGTTTTGGTGGGATTTAGGCTTCGGGCTTCATGGGGGGCAAGCTTGTGCGCTCCCAGCACCCGACTCCTCTTATTGACGAGAACATCGCACTCACAAAGAATGTGAAGTGGGGTTTCCTCTTCGTCCGCACAGAATCTGCAGTAAGGGTTTTCTGATAAGCCAATCCTGTTCATGTGCTTATTGAGTTTATAATGCACAGTGAGGGCCCTAATGAGTATATTATGTATGCTCAACCGGTCAAGTTTTAGTATCTCGGTTCTTGATTTGGGTAGGAACCCCGGAATGAGTAGTTTTGAGTGTGCAAGGCCAGCAGATTCGAGTCAGGTGTTGTGTGCTTGGTGCCTTTCCCAGGCCAACAGTTGGCGCCTCGAGCCGGATTTCGGCACCCCAAGCATGGGCTCCGGCCCAGTAGGTCGGGCACCGGATCCTTGCCTTGCCAGCTCATCTGCTGCCTCGTTCCCCCCAATTCCCGAGTGTCCAGGCACACTGAGTTGGAGCTGCCCAGTATTTAGGGCAACAATGCATTCCAGGGTAAGTCTGGATGCCACTTCATAGAAAATCAGTGCTTTTAATGCGGCCTGAATGTCCGAGAGTATGAGGATCCTTTTGCCGGTAAACTCCAGGTTGAGATGCATGCATAAGTTATAGATTTTTTTGTGAAAACTTAATGCGGTTCACAAATATTCACAATATACATCTACTTACCAAGTTTCAATAGTAAAGCTATTATAGTTTCGGGTAAAAGTGGCTGTGACATACGGACGGACAGACAGACACACAGATAGGCATAACGAATCCGAGGTTAAATTTTTTGCCATTTGGTTACGGAACCCTAAAAACAATACATCGATTTTGCCACTTAAAATTATCGGCAGATATTTTATTTAAGTCGCAAAGTCGACAAAAGCTGAAGCAAATGAATCCTGCTACAGCAGGATCATGTTGAGACAAACAAAGTGCAAGCAAGATGGATGGAGCTGAAAATTCATACAGAATATTTGACAGACAAGAAGTGCACTTACGTCCGTCGTCTCCATAAATCACAACAGAACAGAAATAACAAACAAAAAAAGTGAAAATTAAATAAAATTCAATACCTACACACAATTTTCTTCTTGTAAATAAATAGTTTTTTTTGTCACACATAGCAATAATGCTATTCTCAAGTGTGTGTTATCTTAATGAGTAGATAAATTACTACTTGCAGAAAATATCACATACATAAGGCGTTTCTCCAGTGTGTCTTCTCATATGTATGGTTAAATTATAATAATCAGAAAACTTATTGTCACATATACTGCAGGCATAAGGTTTTTCTCCAGTGTGTGTTCTCTTATGTTAAATTAGAATACTCATTTGACTATACCTTTTGTCACATATACTGCCGGCATAAGGTTTTTCTTCAGTGTGTCTTCTCATATGTATAGTTAAATTACAATTATGAAAAAACTTTTTGTCACATATCCTGCAGGCATAAGGTTTTTCTCCAGTGTGTGTTCTCATATATTTAGTTAACTGACTATTATCACAAAACTTTTTGTCACATATACTGCAGGCATAAGGTTTTTCTCCAGTGTGTCTTCTCATATGTATAATTGAATTACATTTATGAGAAAACTTTTCGTCACATATATTGCAGGCATAAGTTTTTTCTCCAGTGTGTATTCTCATATGTATAGTTAAATTATAATTACCAGAATACTTTTTGTCACATATACTGCAGGCATAAGGTTTTTCTCCAGTGTGTCTTCTCATAAATGTATAGTTAAATTACTATTATTAGAAAACTTTTTGTCACATATTATACTGCAGGCATAAGGTTTTTCTCCAGTGTGTGTTCTCATATGTTTAGTTAAATTACTATTATCAGAAAACTTTTTGTCACATATATTGCAGGCATAAGGTTTTTGTTCAGTGTGTATTCTCATATGTCTAGTTAGAGAGCCACTATCAAAGAATACTTTGTCACACATATCACATACATAAGGCGTTTCTCCAGTGTGTCTTCTCATATGTACAGTTAAATGACTATTTTTAGAAAACTTTTTGTGACATATACTGCAGGCATAAGGTTTTTCTCCAGTGTGTCTTCTCATATGTGTAGTTAAACTACTATTATCAGAAAACTTATTGTCACATATACTGCAGGCATAAGGTTTTTCTCCAGTGTGTGTTCTCATATGTTTAGTTAAATTACTATTATTAGAAAACTTTTTGTCACATATACTGCAGGCATAAGGTTTTTCTCCAGTGTGTGTTCTCATATGTTTAGTTAAATTACTATTATTAGAAAACTTTTTGTCACATATACTGCAGGCATAAGGTGTTTCTCCAGTGTGTGTTCTCATATGTATAGTTAAATTATAATTATCAGAAAACTTTTTGTCACATATACTGCAGGCATAAGGTTTTTGTTCAGTGTGTATTCTCATATGTCTAGTTAAATGACCTTTATGAGAAAAACTTTTGTCACATATATTGCAGGCATAAGGCTTCTGTTCAGTGTGTATTCTCATATGTCTAGTTAAAGAGCCACTATCAAAGAATACTTTGTGACAAATATCACATACATTAGGCGTTTCTCCAGTGTGTCTTCTCATATGTATGGTTAAATTATAATTATCAGAAAACTTATTGTCACATATACTGCAGGCATAAGGTTTTTCTCCAGTGTGTGTTTTCATATGTTTAGTTAAATTACAATTATTAGAAAACTTTTTGTCACATATACTGCAGGCATAAGGTTTTTCTCCAGTGTGTGTTCTCATATGTTTAGTTAAATTACTATTATCAGAAAACTTTTTGTCACATATACTGCAGGCATAAGGTGTTTCTCCAGTGTGTGTTCTCATATGTATAGTTAAATTATAATTAACAGAAAACTTTTTGTCACATATACTGCAGGCATAAGGTTTTTGTTCAGTGTGTATTCTCATATGTCTAGTTAAATGACCTTTATGAGAAAAACTTTTGTCACATATATTGCAGGCATAAGGCTTCTGTTCAGTGTGTATTCTCATATGTCTAGTTAGAGAGCCACTATCAAAGAATACTTTGTGACACATATCACATACATTAGGCGTTTCTCCAGTGTGTCTTCTCATATGTATGGTTAAATTATAATTATCAGAAAACTTATTGTCACATATACTGCAGGCATAAGGTTTTTCTCCAGTGTGTGTTTTCATATGTTTAGTTAAATTACTATTATTAGAAAACTTTTTGTCACATATACTGCAGGCATAAGGTGTTTCTCCAGTGTGTGTTCTCATATGTATAGTTAAATTATAATTAACAGAAAACTTATTGTCACATATACTGCAGGCATAAGGTTTTTCTCCAGTGTGTGTTCTCATATGTTTAGTTAAATTACTATTATCACAAAACTTTTTGTCACATATACTGCAGGCATAAGGTTTTTCTCCAGTGTGTCTTCTCATATGTATAGTTAAATTATAATTATCAGAAAACTTATTGTCACATATACTGCAGGCATAAGGTGTTTCTCCAGTGTGTTTTCTCTTATGACTAGTTAAAGCATTATTCTTAGAAAACTTTTTGTCACATATATTGCAGGCATAAGGTTTTTGTCCAGTGTGTGTTCTCATATGTATAGTTAAATTATAATTATCAGAAAACTTATTGTCACATATACTGCAGGCATAAGGTTTTTCTCCAGTGTGTTTTCTCTTATGACTAGTTAAAGCATTATTGTTAGAAAACTTTTTGTCACATATATTGCAGGCATAAGGTTTTTGTCCAGTGTGTGTTCTCATATGTTTAGTCACATAACTTTTGTAAGAAAACTTTTTGTCACATATATTGCAAGCATAAGGTTTTCCGGGAGTATGTATAATTAAATGTCTTAATATTTCTTTTCTAGTTATCGCTATAAAAGAACACACATCACAAATAAAATTTGTTGGGGCAGAGTGTGCCTTCAAATGCGATTGTAAGACGTCTTTCCTGTTAGTTTTGTAATCACAAGTATTACACAAATACACATTGGATAACAGTATATTACTCAGAATTTTATCTGATGAGCTTACTTCTGTTTTAGCTTTTGAGTTTATTTGAACATCTGTCTTTCGTAGCATTGTCTTGTTATTTGTAATTTATTGAAGTTTCAGTGTTTAATTTCAGCTGCTTCTTTTCTGTATCAATTTTCATTTATTTCTGAAAAATAATTTAAAACATAATATTTCTCAATTGAAATCAGAAAATAAAAAGCCTGCTCTGGGGGTGCTTCGGTTTTTAGGGTTCCGTACCCCTAGAGTCGGACTCGCCTATGAAGGGTTCCGTAATAGTTACAATTTATGACATATTAAAAAACACTACTTACTAGATCTCATTCAAACCAATGTTTGGTGGAAGATTGTAATGTAAAGCCTGACCAAAGAAATAAGAAACCTGCTCTGGGGGCGCCACGTGTATATTTTTACGACTATGGCAACAATTTCCCTTATAAAATTAGTTCCATTGAAATTCCGCAATATGGCGAGGTTTCTTATTTCTTTGGTCGGGCTATACATCATATATTTTCTTTTAGTTTTATCGTTCTTCCAATACAAAATGCGGCGGATGTAATGAACCCATATTGGACCAACCTTACCTAATATGTTGTGAAGACAACTGCCTTGCGGTGTATCACCGAGATATCTGCTGTGGACCAAATCCTCCAGATGACAATCGTAAATGGAAATGTCAGAAGTGTCGCTGTGATTTAAGATTTACGAAGAAAAAGGAAGATGGCAGCTTCAGAGCATCGATTGGATTGACCCCTGAAGATGTAAGTAGGGTCACAGTTCGTCAACCCCGTAAGTTGTCACTGACACGCTCTCTTGAAGAAGAAAACGAAGTATCTGAACTGAGTCTTTTAGCAACTGAGCTGCGGCTTTTGAGGCAGGAGATGACTTCTGTGAAAGATCACTTAGCAGAAATGTCCAATTCGCTCATTGTGTGCAATGAAAGACTCGATAACGTCGTTCAACACCTAACACAGACAGATTCCCGATTGAAGATTCTCGAGGCACGAGATACTGAAGTAGCATGTTTGAAGGATAGGGTATCGGAGCTTCAAGAACAATTAAATGGCCACCTTCAGGCATCGCTTAGGAATGAAATTGAAATTGCTGGTATTCCAGAGAATTCAAATGAAAGTCTTGCCCATATAATTAAGTTGACAGCAGCGAAGGTTGGAGTTACAATAGAAGATACAGATATAGATTGGACGATTAGAGCGGGCGTAAAACGCTCTGAAACTTCTAAAGCGCCGCGCCCAGTGGTTATACGCTTTGTTCGCAGAACAAAACGCGATGAAGTGCTTAAAGCTGCCAAATCCAGAAAAAATCTCTCAACAGCAACCTTAGGCCTGCCTTCTCCGGAACAAAAAATTTATGTCAACGAACGCCTGACTCGTGAAAATAGACAGTTGTTTCGTGAGGCTCGAAATCGATCCGGTCCCGCGGGCTTCCAATATTGCTGGGTCCAGAATGGCTTTGTTTTTCTTAGAAGAAGAGAGGGTAGCCCTGCAATCCGCCTCCGCTCTCAGCTTGAGCTCGAGGAGAAACTTGGAAAGGCAACTAATGAACCAGCAGGCCAAACCGACCCAAGAACAGACGAACTTGCTACTTTGTAATGGAACACTTCTACTTGTCGAGCAAGTCACGGCTTTTTTGGACCGATATGAATTGTTGCTACTCTACCTTTTTAAATTACTGCTTCCTGGTTGCATGTTAGGTTTAACAAATAAAATTAATAAACCCTTCTATTCATTTTATTATTATTATTATTTTATGTATTTAAATTATGTTTATATCGATATATATAACCAATTTCACTTAGAGACCTTAACATCATCTATGAATGGCGTGACAAAACAATCGTTAAGATATTTTAACACATCTACTCCAAGAAAAATTATAATATGGCCCCCTTGAATCTAGAAAATGACTTGGAATCAACTTTTGATGTTCCTTGTCACGCCATATCTCCTTTAGAAGACTGTTCCAAATTCCTTACCGATGAACATGGCTTTAAAATTATTTGCTTTAACGTCAGAAGCATGCAAAAGAATTTCGATGAATTTTTGGTTGCTCTAAAACGCCTGGATATCCTATTTGATGTAATAGTGTTGACTGAGTGCCATTTAGGTACTTGCAGTAAGATCAGATCCTTACCTGGTTTTATTCACTACCATTCAGCTGAAATAATTAACCAGGCTGGAGGTGTAGTGATGTATGTCAGAGAGTCATTGCAAGTGAGTGTTATCGAACCCAAAATCGCCGATTCTGACTGCTTAGCTATCAAAATTGAGAATTCTTTCACAATCCTTGGTATCTATAGAACTCCCTCCATAACTATTGTTGATGACTTCCTTCAGTCTTTGGATTCTTTTTGCAATAAATTGGATGATAGATCAAGTTTGATTTTAACAGGTGACCTAAATATTGATATTTTAGAAGCAGATTGTAAGTCTAATGACTATTTATGTTTAACCGCCGAGCTTGGACTTAAGCCTATAATTACTTTGCCTACTAGAAAGGCCGCTTGCTTGGATCACATTTTTATTGGATCCCAATTTTGTGCTACAGGCATGGTGTGTAAATCCGAAATTACGGATCACTATATGGTAATTGCTGGCGTTGTAGTAAAAGGAAATAACCCAAAACGCAAAAGAGAGATACGTAAAATCGACTATAACTCTGTTAGTTCTGATTTGCATAAGCAGGATTGGGCTGATGTAATGTCTTGTAATGATGTGTCTCGTGCAGCTAAAATATTTATGGATATTCTAAAAGAAACCATTGAGAAAAATACAAGATGTCACAAAGTAAGCTGTTCTAGAGTAGTTTTAAAGGACTGGGTTACTCCGGGTCTTATTCGCTGTATGAGACACCGGGATAATCTCCATCTGAAATGTAGAAAAGATCCTAATAATCCTATTCTTCAACAATCCTATAAGAGGTACCGAAATTTCTTACATGATCTTCTGATAAAAGTTAAATCTCAACACAATCAAAGCCGCCTAGCTGCTGATTCCAACGACCCTCGAAAGTTGTGGAAAACAATATCTTCAATTTGTGAATTAAATCGCTCCAAAAATAATAACTCAGAGTTATTGACCCATAGAGACTCACCCAGTGACTCTCTCACAGCTTGTAACGAGTTTTTCACTACAATTGGCAGCTCTTTGGCGAATAATATTCTTGATCGTCTCAATTTAACCGAGGCTGAATTGGCTAGGAACGTTCGGGTCTCTTCGGGTCCTCAGAATTCTCTCTTCTTGGCTCCAGCGGATACAGACGAAGTGATGTCTGTGATTCGTCTCCTCAAAACCGATAGTGCGCCGGGAATAGATGGCATTCAAAACTCTCTAATTAAGGAAATAGCTCCATCTATATTAGAACCCCTCACGTTCATAATCAATTTGAGTTTAACGACTGGTATCTTCCCGGACTGTTGGAAAATGGCTGCTGTAGTCCCCATTCACAAGAGCGGATCTAGATCTGACCCAACAAACTATAGACCCATTTCGTTACTCTCTGCATTCTCTAAAATATTAGAGAAAATCGTAAATAGTCGTCTTGTAAATTTTGCTGAAAAGAATTCACTTGTCTCTGCCCAGCAGTATGGCTTCAGGAGTGGTAGATCAACTGAGGATGCAGCCTCATATCTCCTGGAAAGGGTTTCCTCTGCCTTGGATAAAGGGGAATCATGCCTTGGAGTTTTTCTTGACCTCTCCAAGGCATTTGATACAGTTTCTCATGCTATTCTATTACGCAAACTTGAACTTCTTGGTGTGAGAGGTGTGGCCTTGGACTGGTTTAGCAGCTATCTAGATAATAGGAAACAGTGTGTCAGATTGGATAACAATTTCAGTAGGACGTCGAATATATCCTTTGGTGTTCCACAGGGCAGTATACTTGGCCCAACACTGTTTCTGCTTTATATAAACGATGTTTCAGACATTTTTAAACCAAAAGAACAGACTGAGGTTGTCTGTTATGCTGACGATACTGCAATCATCTTCCATGGCCGTTCATGGCTAGACGCCTTTTCCAAGGCTGAGAGTGGCATGGTTAGGGTTGGCTCATGGCTGGATGCTAATCTCCTCACCCTCAACACAGAGAAGACTCAATATTTGTGTTTTCACAAAACGAAGGCATCAGCTCCTCCTGCGAAATTGTTGCTGAAAGTCCATACCTGCTCCTTCGGCCTGAATAATGCGGGGTGTTCCTGTGCAGAGCTTTCCAGGGTAGAATCCCTTAAATATTTGGGTTTGATCTTGGACGAGAGACTGACATTTAAAAACCATTTGGTGGCTTTATCAGGACGCGTGAGGAAGGTAATTTTCGCCATGAAACTATTGCGGATGGGCGCTTGCCTACATATACTTAAATTGGTTTATACAGCAATATGTCAGTCTCTTCTCACCTATTGTATTTCAGCCTGGGGGTCTGCCCCCAAATCTTATATGATCTACGCAGAAAGAGCTCAGAGATCGGTGTTGAAGGTTATGTTTAAAAGAAGCTTTCGTTTTCCCACCCACTTACTTTATTTGGAGGCTAAAGTACTAACTGTCCGACAGTTGTACATATTTAAAGCAGTAAGGTCCTATCACCGTATACTTCAGAATAGCAACCTTTTAAATCATTCCCGTCGCCCTAAAATAAACATTCCTAAAGTTAACACGTTTTTTGCTCATCGTTTCAATTTCTTTTCCTTTCCCTTTATTTATCGCAGGATTAACAAGGCTTGCTCGATTTCTAATTTGGATTGTGGTCAAGCAAAATCTCGAACCTTTACATTTTTGCTCTCGTTATCTTACGACGACACTGAAGGTCTCCTACAAGTCCAAAAATAGGATACTAAGTACTTATAATATAATTATATTTCATTTCATATTTGTATTTATTTTTGCATCGCATAGGTATTTAATTTATGTTTATTATTTATTTACTAACCGTATATTTATTTATCAAATTTTCTTTTAGGGATTGATATTAATCAACTATAACTATTAACTAGTTATAAATAACGTTTGCATGATATACATAAATACCATAATAAATTACGCAAATCTGAATTTAATTTTAAAGTTCATTTTATTATTGCATGTCTTTTCTCCTTTTAATGTTAAACAACAAACTCTCCTACCAACAACTTATGTAATCTCAACTTAGATGTAAGTACTACGGACTCCCGCGATACAGGTTCGCCTAGTGCGGGGTCTACTGTAAATAGTGTTGTAACTGGTTTTTTTGGTAATAAATATATTTTGTTTGTTTGTTTGTTTGTTCGTTCTCTTATTTTAGAAGTTACAGGGCACATTTTACACTTTTTGAAGTGTCTATCGCCAGGCCCAGCGCACTCCACGCCAGAGCTGCAGAAGGTACTGTGGAGTTTGCATTATCGAAGTTGCAACTCCTTGAATTTGGATCTGGCTGGAATGCCGTTTATCTAGAAAAACTATTTATTTTTAAATACGGAATTGTCTCACAGATTGAATGGATTTTGATGTGAAAAGTTCTTAGGAAATATTTTATTATACTGAATAAATCGGTACCTACCTATTTAAGTTTTATGCGTTCTTCTCATTGATCCCGGCAGCGTCGTCATTGTACCTACGCCGGGCGGCCGCGATTTCGCGGCCATTTAGTAGGAAAAACGCGCGCGCTTGTGAAGACGCTGTTATTTAGTCTGTAGTAATACGGACTCTCGCGGCCCGGTCTTAAGGTGCATTTTGTTTTAATATGAGCGCAACGACAAACGGTAGGCTATTATAGCCAGGGTCAATGTAATTTGAACGTTAGTGGCGTGGTAGCTAGAATTAAATTCGCACGTTTGCTATCAGAGAGTGCGCCTTCTGTACCTAGTACGATTATATAATTCTGTGCTATCGCGCAAACTATTCAGTTTAGAAAAAAATATATTAGAAACCTCAATATCATTTTTGAAGGCCTATCCATAGATAACCTACAAGTACAGGCTTGATGAAAATTTTTTTATTGAGTTTCAGTTCTAAGTATGGTAACCCCCATGATTATGATTATGATTTAGATGGAGAGGGAAGGGCACCAAGTACCCAAGACCACTGCGACCCATAGTGGATCTTATTATAGTCGGCCCTCATAGGCTACATAGCCTCTTCCAAACCGACCCCTTTGAAGAAGCTGACGGTTTTGGTGGGATTTAGGCTTCGGGCTTCATGGAGGGCAAAAGCTTGTGCGCTCCCAGCACCTGACTCCTCTTATTGACGAGAGCATCGCACTCACAAAGAATATGAAGTGGGGTTTCCTCTTCGTCTGCACAGAATCTGCAGTAAGGGTTTCCTGATAAGCCCATCCTGTTCATGTGCTTATTGAGTTTACAATGCACAGTGAGGGCCCTAATGAGTATATGTATGCTCAACCAGTCGAGTTTTAGTATCTTGGTTCTTGATTTGGGTAGGAACCCCGGAATGAGTAGTTTTGAGTGTGCAAGGCCAGCAGATTCAAGCCAGGTGTTGTGTGCTTGGTGCCTTTCCCAGGCCAACAGTTGGCGCCTCGAGCCGGATTTCGGCACCCCAAGCATGGGCTCCGGCCCAGTAGGTCGGGCACCGGATCCTTGCCTTGTCAGCTCATCTGTTGCCTTGTTCCCCCAATTCCCGAATGTCCAGGCACCCAGCCCAGGCACACTGAGTTGGTGCTGCCCAGTTTATTTAGGGCAACAATGCATTCCAGGGTAAGTCTGGATGCCACTTCATAGGAAATCAGTGCTTTTAATGCGGCCTGACTGTCCGAGAGTATGAGGATCCTTTTGCCGGTAAACTCCTGGCTGAGATGCATGCATAAGTTATAGTTTTTTTTTTTGAGAAAACTTAATGCGGTTCAAAAATATTCACAATATACATCTACTTACCAAGTTTCAACAGTATAGTTATTATAGTTTCGGAAAAAAGTGGCTGTGACATACGGACGGACAGACAGACACACAGATAGACATAACGAATCCGGGATTAAATTTTTTACCATTTGGTTACGGAACCCTAAAAACAATACATCGATTTTGCGACTTGGCTTAAATATCAGCAGATATTTTATTTAAGTCGCAAAATCGACAAAAGCTGAAGCAAATGAATCCTGCTGCAGCAGGATCATGTTGAGGCAAACAAAGTGCAAGCAAAATGGCAAGATGGATGGAGCTGAAAATTCTTACAGAATATTTGATTTGACAGTAAAGTAATGCACTTACGTCCGTCGTCTCCATAAATCACAACAGATCAGAACAGAACTAACAAACAAAAAAAGTGAAAAATAAATAAAATTCAACACACACAATTTTCTTCATGTAAATTTTTTTTTTAGTTTCTCTCTCCCTTATGGGAAAGGCAAAGGGATCTAAGCCCATACAGCCTAGTCTATAGTAGTTTCTCGCATTATCCAAGTTAAATGTCTTCATGTTCAGTCATTATTTCTTCAGTTTCATTTCGTCGTCTTTAGTCATTTCTTGCATTCATGTTAAACGTCTTCAGTAGTTTCATTTCTTGTTACGGGATCATTGAAATGCAAGGGTGGTTCTTACATTCCAATGATACTGAAGTTTAACGCAGGGTATCAAACCAGAAACAGCTAACCACTCATTATTTCTCACTTTCATTGAATAGTTCTTCTTTAACGGCACATTATCGCACTAATTCCACCATATTAACACTACAATTACCATGAAATACTAATTTTAAAAATAACGAAACAATGAACCCGCCATTTCCTCTCGATTCCCGCGTAAAACTCCTTGTAAATAAAGTTTTTTTTTTGTTTTTTTATCCCTTATGGGAAAGGCAGAGGGATCAAGGCCCATACAGCCTAGTCTTTAGTAATAATAGGAGATAGATAGATCTTCTGTTTCATTTCGTCGTCTTTAGTACGTAGTACATACTATATTTATACTGTGTCTTTAGTCATTTCTTGTAAAAAAATATCCGTATTGAACAAAGCGATGCTTTAGAAGCGGCTCTTCCAAACTCTTTGTTCAATATGGATATTTCTGGTATTGAACGTCGTCGTCTGTAGTCTTGTCTTGTTGTCATGTCACGCGAGTTGACGTGAGAGCGGGATCACTGAAATGCGAGGGTGGGTGGTTCACGACATATTCTCGGAGTAGAGATGGGCAATAGTTTTTGCCCGTTTCATTCCGCCCGGGTTATAACTAGGTTAAAACCCAAACGTATCAGTAAGGGCGCGTTTAGACGACGCGCGCGGGCGCCGCGCGTCCAGTTGAAATTCTATGAGAGTAACCATGGTCTAAGAAAACAAGGTCTAACCACTATTGACGTAACTGACACGAGGCTACGTCATTTCTACGTCATTTTGCCTATTCATCCTTGTCGAATGCGTGTAATAGACAAGGATGAACAGCGCAAAATGACGTAGCCTCGTGTCAGTTACGTCAATAGTGGTTAGACCTTTTCTTGGACCATGAGAGTAACCAAAAGCGCGGCTGCCGCGCAGCGATCGCGCGTCGGCCGCGCTCTTAGCCACTCTCATAGAATTTCAACTGGACGCGCAGCGGCCGCGCGGCGCCCGCGCGCGTCTTCTAATCGCGCCCTAATAATCCATTATCCACTTTTTTGGTGGGCAAAAACTCAGAAATGTGAAAAATAAAGAAAAAAAACATTCGAATTTGTTTATTTATGATAATTAGTCACACATACAAACTCGGCATCAGTTTAGCGCCGCTTCAAATTGAAAAGTTCAATGTTAAAATTCGAAGATTATTTTCATGTTCTTCGTTTATGGGCAGATATCAATGATACTCAGTTTAGGGCTAAGTTACTCTGATGGAACTTGGTACAGAGATAGAATATACCTTGGGAAAGGACATAGGCTTACTTTTACCGCGGGAAAATACCTAATTGCCACGGGAAAAGCGGAGCTGAGGTGCGAAAAAGTTTTGATGAAACTTGGCACAGAAATAGAATAAATCTTGGGATGGATATAGGTTACCTTTTACCGCAGGAAAAAAAACATTCCCACGGGAAAAATGGTTGAGCATTCGAAAAAATTTGATGAAACTTGGCACAGAGATAACTAGAATAGACCTTGGGGATGGATAAAGGCTACCTTATACGGCTTAAAAATACCTCATTCCCTCGGGAAAAATGGAAGCGCAAGCGGAAATTTTTTATGAAACATGGCACAGAATTAGAATAGACCTTAGGGAAGGACATATGCTACCTTTTACTACGGGAAAAACTTCATTCCCAATAAATGGTAGCGCTTTGGGAAAGTTATGATTGTCACAGAACAATTATTACCTGTAATAAATTACTAATAATCAGATGGGAAAGATTTTGAGGGGGGGAGAGGACAAGATACTCTCATTTTCCCCAGCCAGAGTGGTGTCCAATGACGAATCTGAGGTCAAAATTGGAAAAAATGGCCGCCATTTTGAACTTTTTTGTTTCTAAACGGATTGCTTTCAAAATGGATATCTAGGGTCTCCAGTGGTGTCCGATGACGAATATGAGATCAAAATTGGTGAAGTGAGGCGGTGAAACTTGATCCGTCGTCGTACATTTTCAACTCATGCATAGGTCAATTAAGAAAAAAAAACTCGAACCCACTTCCTTCGCTCCACGACTACGCAGTCGGCGCCGCCCGTCCTTCCGCACACCCCGCTCGACTATTGCTGCGGCAGATCCCTTACGCTGCCGCTAAACATTTATGTATTACTTTCCGAGTACCAGGTGGCTCCTAAATTTAGATGTTTAGACTGAGGCGCCACCTTTGCATCTGAATAACTTGGAGTATTTACTACAAAATCCAGAATTTGTCCCACAAAATCAACTTTTTTGCTACAAAATGAGGGTATGAGCTAGGGCCGTAGCTAGGGGGGGGGGCATTGTGGGGCAATGCCCTACCTTAAAATCATAATGCCCTACCTTAAAAATACCAAAAAATATGATTTTTTTATAATTAAATTGTTTCTTCATAGTTCGAGATAAAAAATCTAGAGATCAATTATATACTTACATGGTGATAGATTTAGGAGCCCGTGCTCCGAGGACAGATCAATTATGATTTTTTTTACTTCCGCTCTACTTGTAACTTGTAACTAGTTGTAACCAATGCTGCCCTACATCAAATTCGACTCTAGCTACAGCCCTGTATGAGCTGTTTTTAGTAATTTGGAGTGGCGCCTCAATCCATGTAACAGTATTTGCGCAGATTAACGGTAACATCTATGACATCATGTCGTCGATGGTAACATCTCTACTAGGTATACAAAAAAAGAAAAGATGTGATTGTTTGCATTAAATAGACTCCGAAACTACTGAACCGATTTTAATGAAAAGTTTGATAGAATAGACCTTGGAAAGTATTATTGAATACCTTTTATCTATAACGCGGGTGGAGCCGCGAGGTGGAAAGCTAGTTTGTAATAAATTAACTAGAACATAATTTATTTATTTATTATGATATCTGTTAAGGTTTATGGGACTCAGGAAGGGATTTTAAATAACAATATCAAGTGAAAGTTCAGTAATTAACATCTTTATTAGACGAAGAAATATATTATAAGACATGGCGCGAAACCAAGAAGAAGGAACTGTCAACTCTGACATTACAACTTTTTAATTTCAGGTGTGTTCAGTTTCATTTTCATTGCTAATTCACAACAATATCCAACAGCTTATCAGTAAACATAAACTGAAAAAAGTACAATACATGTTCGCCAATCAAAGGATACCACGAATAGAATAATATGATATGGAGCCTGAGATTAACTAATACAAAAATAACAACTTAAGTAACAATATAAATTAAGTAGTACTATGATAGGTTTATAAGTAGGTACCTACTTACCTAGGTCACCGTATACCGTAGTGTAACTCCATACAAAAGTGTCATTTTGGCGCGCTAAGTGTCATTTTGGCGCGCTTCGAAATCTCTGGTTACCTACCTACTTCGGGCTGCAACAGCCAGGGTTGTGTGTGGCACTCTCTCGAACGGACGTAAAATCAAAATTTAAATATTTTTTTGCGTGATTTAGAGAAACAAATAATAAAAGCAATGCCAAATAACATGAGATTTTGTTCCGTGTATGGATGTTTAAATTAATTAAGAAATCAATATTTTTTTAAATTACCAAGTGTGTCAGTGAGGTATATTATGATTATTATTAAGATTATTCTTTACAATTTTTATATTCGTGTTTTGAGGTTTTTTTAAACGTAGTAACTGGTAAATAAGAATGTTCCTATCTACTTCTCTTGTAGTACAGGTAGTCGTGACCTTGAGCTATTATTATTTAAAGTAATCGGACTCAGTAGGTATATATTTCTCTTCTATAAAGCACGGGGGATTGAAAAATAGTCTCTTTCAATGCTGTTATTTTCAAAGCAAATCGTTTTAATAAAGCCCAACCTAAGAAATAAAAAACCTCGCCATATTTCGGAATTTTAATGGAACTAATTTTATAAGAGAAATTGTTTCCATAGTCGTAAAAATATAAATGTGACGCCCCCAGAGCAGGTTTTTTATTTATTTGGCCAGGCTTTACTTTAAACTTTAAAGTAATTATTTGCAAACTTAACAAGTGGTCAAGAAAAACAAGCAGTGTTCAACCCTACAGCATGTCATTCATTCATTCGTTCAATCCCAGAAAACCGCGAAGTTATCCTTACTATATTTATACTGTGCCTAGGTAGTTCCAATTTAAAATTAAAAACTTTAAATTAAAGAAAGAAAGAAATATTTTTTTATTTGCAAGAATACAAGTATATAAATAAAGGTCTTACAATAGTAATACAAATGTTGTAGCATTGTAGTCTGCCGAACAAATCGGCGTGCAAATACTGATGAATTTTTTCATTGAATATTATTTAAAAAAATTTTAATAGTTTGTCTATTTTAAACAGTTAATATAGAGCTAACCTTCCTTAAAATCTAAATATAATACTTAAACAATAATTGTTTTATACAATAAAAACAGTTTCTTATATAATTTTTTTACAAAGTATCCAAATTAAAAACAATTAAAAATAATAAAAAGAGGGAATTTTTTTATCACTACATAAAAAATATTAATTAAGAAATGAAAAAGGGGGGGGGGGGGGGTGGTAAAATAACATTATTTTTTAATTAAAAATAATGTACAAATAAATAAAATAAAATGCCCCCTTTTTGATTGCCTGAAATAAATGAATTTATTATTATTTATTTATTAATTATTACTATTTATTTGGAATTTTAATAAAAAATAAACAAAATAAATGCCCCCTTTTTATTTTTTTAATATTATATTATTTTTTATTTGGAATTTTAATAAAAATACGAGTATAAACAAAAAAATGCCCTCCTTTTTAATTTTTTTTATTAATATTTTCGGACTGGACCACAAGTGCGCTTGATCGTGATGTTTGGCGTAGTGGAGGGGAGGCCTTTGCCCAGCAGTGGGAAATAAATTAGGCTATTAAAAAAAAAAAAAAATATTTTTAAATGAAAAATAGTTAAGAAATAAATAAAATAAAATGCCCCTTTTTTATTGCCTGAAATAAATGAATTTATTATTATTTATTAAATTAATATTACTTTTATTTGGAATTTTACTAAAAATAAACAAAACAAATGCCTCCTTTATATTTTTTAAATATTATTTTTAATTTGGTAAATTCATAAAATTAAAATAAAATGTTTTTCTTTTCTTTTTTTATTAATATTGAAAAATAATTAAGAAATAAATAAAATAAAATACCCTCCTATTTTATTTTCTTATATTATATTTAATTTGGAATTCTAATAAAAATAAACAAAAAAATGTCTCCGTTTATTTTATTTTATTAATATTTTTAAATGAAAAACAATTAAGAAATAAATAAAATAAATTGCCACTTTAATATTTCTAATATTTCATTTTTTTAGGAAATAGAATATCTGAAAATATTTTTGAATTAAATTGAAAAAAAAACTAAATTTTTCGATTGTAAAAAGTATGATCATGTTTAAAATAATCAATCATTAATGGTCAATCATGATTGACGAGTTAATCATTAGTCATCAATCATTAATCAAACTAAATTTTGCCCAACACTGGGTATGGGGGTGGATATCGGGCGGGGAACTCGTTTCGGTGCGGGGAGACATTTCCTAGGAATTTATTCTTGACTAGCGACCCGCCCCGGCTCCGCACGGGAATTTTCCCGTTGTATTATACATATAAACCTATACCTATACCTATTATACATATAAACCTTCCTCTTGAATCACTCTATCTATTAAAAAACCTCATCAAAATCCGTTTTACGAGAGAGAGAAAGCGACTTTGTTTTATACGATGATGTAGTGATAGTGAAGTGCATTCATTTTATTTGACTGATACCCGTGTTTAATTCCTAACTCTATGGACACAGAACAGTCTACTATAAAGCCGACCAATCAGGGTCAGCCTTCGGACAGTTACTGTTGATAATTTGACAATTTTAAGATTGTAATTTGACGGTTTCACTTCGACAGATTACAAGAAGTATATTACAATCTACCAAATAATAATACGTTAAATTGTAAGCAGTATGTTGAGGTTCACAATCTTTCGACAGTTCACAATCTCGCGAGATAGATTATAACCTAACGGTATTTACAATTTTACGGTGACATATATATTAAATTCCTGATACAGAGGTCAACAGGCGGCTTTATTGCTATAAGGTAGCAATCTCTTCCAGGCAATACGTCAGTGTCTGTGTTTCCTTATGTTTAATTAAGCCCTACTAAGTAACTTACTTTATGGGGTTATATATTCTTTTATTTACCTAAAGCTCGATCAGAAAAATAAGAATCGTCGCCAAATAGCGGAATTTCAATGGAACTAATTTTATAATGGAAATTGTTGCTATAAACATAAAAATATACACGTGGCTTTCTTTTTTTCTGGTCCAGAGTTTACTTATAGTTAGCTTACTACTTACTCGCACTAAACTTTTCATCAGACATAGATAGCAATAATGCTTTTCTCAAGTGTGTGTTCTCTTATTGCGTAGTTAAATTACAACTTGCAGAAAACTTTTTGTCACTTATATTACAGGCATAAGATTTTTCTCCAGTGTGTATTCTCATATGTATAGTTAAATTATAATTATCAGAATACTTTTTGTTACATATACTGCAGGCATAAGGTTTTTCTCCAGTGTGTGTTCTCATATGTTTAGTTAACTGACTATTATCACAAAACTTTTTGTCACATATACTGCAGGCATAAGGTTTTTCTCCAGTGTGTCTTCTCATATGTGAAGTTAAATGACTTTTACAAGAAAAACTTTTGTCACATATATTGCAGGCATAAGGTTTTTGTTCAGTGTGTATTCTCATATGTCTAGTTAGAGAGCCACTATCAAAGAATACTTTGTCACACATATCACATACATAAGGCGTTTCTCCAGTGTGTCTTCTCATATGTATAGTTAAATTATAATTATCAGAAAACTTACTGTCACATATACTACAGGCATAAGGTTTTTCTCCAGTGTGTGTTCTCTTATGTTTAATTAGAATATCCATTCGACTATACCTTTTGTCACATATACTACAGGCATAAGGTTTTTCTCTAGTATGTCTTCTCATATGTATAGTTAAATTACAATTATGAGAAAACTTTTTGTCACATATACTGCAGGCATAAGGTTTTTCTCCAGTGTGTTTTTTCTTATGAGTAGTTAATGCATCATTCTTAGAAAACTTTTTGTCACATATATTGCAGGCATAAGGTTTTTGTCCAGTGTGTGTTCTGATATGTTCAGTCAGATAGGTATTCATTGTAAACCTTTTGTCACATATAATCACATACGTAAGGAGTTTCCCCAGTGTGTGTTCTCATATGCATAGTTACATAACTTTTGTAAGAAAACTTTTTGTCACATATATTGCAGGCATAAGGTTTTTCGGGAGTATGTATAATTAAATGTCTTTTTTTTTAGTCATCGCTATAAAAGAACACACATCACAAATAAAATTTGTTGGAGCAGAGTGTGCCTTCAAATGCAATTGTCTTTCCTGTTAGTTTTGTAATCACAAATATTACACAAATACACATTGGATAACAGTATATTACTCAGAATTTTATCTGATGGGCTTATTTCTGTTTTAGCTTTTGAGTTTATTTGAACATCTGTCTTTCGTAGCATTGTCTTGTTATTTGTAACTTATTGAAGTTTCAGTGTTTAATTTCAGCTGCTTCTTTTCTGTATCACTTTTCATTTATTTCTGAAAAATAATTTAAAACATATATATTTCTCAATTGAAATCAAAAAATAAAAAGCCTGCTCTGGGGGTGCTTCGGTTTTTAGGGTTCCGTATCCCTAAACAAAAAAGCGGCTAATGCGAGTCGGACTCGCCTATGAAGGGTTCCGTAATAGTTACAATTTATGACATATTAAAAAACACTACTTACTAGATCTCGTTCAAACCAATTTTTGGTGGAAGTTTGCAATGTACATCATATATTTTCTTTTAGTTTTATCATTCTCTTATTTTAGAAGTTACAGGGGACACACATTTTACACTTTTTGAAGTGTCTATCGCCAGGCCCAGCGCACTCCACGCCAGAGCTGCAGAATGTACCTACTTGTGTACGCTTGTGAAGACGCTGTTACTTAGTCTGTAGTAATACGGACTCTCGCGGCCCGGTCTTAAGGTGCATTTTGTTTTAATATGAGCGCAACGACAAACGGTAGGCTATTATAGCCAGGGTCACGTTTGACGCGTTCAATGTAATTTGAACGTTAGTGGCGTGGTAGCTAGAATTAAATTCGCACGTTTGCTATCAGAGAGTGCGCCTACTGTACCTAGTACGATTATATAATTCTGTGCTATCGCGCAAACTATTCAGTTTAGAAAAAAATATATTAGAAACCTCAATATCATTTTTGAAGGCCTATCCATAGATAACCTACACGTACAGGCTTGATAATTTTTTTTTTATTGAGTTTCAGTTCTAAGTATGGGAACCCCCATGGTTATGATTATGATTTGGATGGAGAGGGAAGGGCACCAAGTACCCAAGACTACTGCGACCCATAGTGGATCTTATTATAGTCGGCCCTCATAGGCTACATAGCCTCTTCCAAACCGACCGCTTTGAAGAAGCTGACGGTTTTGGTGGGATTTAGGCTTCGGGCTTCATGGGGGGCAAGCTTGTGCGCTCCCAGCACCCGACTCCTCTTATTGACGAGAGCATCGCACTCACAAAGATTGTGAAGTGGGGTTTCCTCTTCGTCCGCACAGAATCTGCAGTAAGGGTTTTCTGATGAGCCAATCCTGTTCATGTGCTTATTGAGTTTATAATGCACAGTGAGGGCCCTAATGAGTATATGTATGCTCAACCGGTCGAGTTTTAGTATCTCGTCTCGGTTCTTGATTTGGGTAGGAACCCCGGAATGAGTAGTTTTGAGTGTGCAAGGCCAGCAGATTCGAGCCAGGTGTTGTGTGCTTGGTGCCTTTCCCAGGCCAACAGTTGGCGCCTCGAGCCGGATTTCGGCACCCCAAGCATGGGCTCCGGCCCAGTAGGTCGGGCACCGGATCCTTGCCTTGCCAGCTCATCTGCTGCCTCGTTCCCCCCAATTCCCGAGTGTCCAGGCACACTGAGTTGGAGCTGCCCAGTATTTAGGGCAACAATGCATTCCAGGGTAAGTCTGGATGCCACTTCATAGAAAATCAGTGCTTTTAATGCGGCCTGAATGTCCGAGAGTATGAGGATCCTTTTGCCGGTAAACTCCAGGTTGAGATGCATGCATAAGTTATAGATTTTTTTTGTGAAAACTTAATGCGGTTCACAAATATTCACAATATACATCTACTTACCAAGTTTCAATAGTAAAGCTATTATAGTTTCGGGTAAAAGTGGCTGTGACATACGGACGGACAGACAGACACACAGATAGGCATAACGAATCCGAGGTTAAATTTTTTGCCATTTGGTTACGGAACCCTAAAAACAATACATCGATTTTGCCACTTAAAAGTATCGGCAGATATCTTATTTAAGTCGCAAAGTCGACAAAAGCTGAAGCAAATGAATCCTGCTACAGCAGGATCATGTTGAGACAAACAAAGTGCAAGCAAGATGGATGGAGCTGAAAATTCTTACAGAATATTTGAAAGTGAAGAAGTGCACTTACGTCCGTCGTCTCCATAAATCACAACAGAACAGAACTAACAAACAAAAAAAGTGAAAATTCAATAAAATTCAATACCTACACACAATTTTCTTCTTGTAAATAAATAGTTTTTTTTGTCACACATAGCAATAATGCTATTCTCAAGTGTGTGTTATCTTAATGAGTAGATAAATTACTACTTGCAGAAAATATCACATACATAAGGCGTTTCTCCAGTGTGTCTTCTCATATGTATGGTTAAATTATAATAATCAGAAAACTTATTGTCACATATAACGCAGGCATAAGGTTTTTCTCCAGTGTGTGTTCTCTTATGTTTAATTAGAATATCCATTCGACTATACCTTTTGTCACATATACTGCAGGCATAAGGTTTTTCTCCAGTGTGTGTTCTCATATGTTTAGTTAAATTACTATTATTAGAAATCTTTTTGTCACATATACTGCAGGCATAAGGTTTTTCTCTAGTGTGTCTATGTATAGTTAAATTACATTTATGAGAAAAAAATTTCTCACATATACTGCAGGCATAAGGTTTTTCTCCAGTGTGTTTTCTCTTATGACTAGTTAAAGCATTATTCTTAGAAAAATTTTTGTCACATATATTACAGGCATAAGATTTTTCTCCAGTGTGTATTCTCATATATATAGTTAAATTATAATTACCAGAATACTTTTTGTCACATACTGCAGGCATAAGGTTTTTCTCCAGTGTGTGTTCTCATATGTTTAGTTAAATTACTATTATCAGAAAACTTTTTGTCACATATACTGCAGGCATAAGGTTTTTCTCCAGTGTGTCTTCTCATATGTATAGTTAAATTACTATTATTAGAAAACTTTTTGTCACATATACTGCAGGCATAAAGTTTTTCTCCATTGTGTGTTCTCATATGTCTAGTTAAATTATTATTACCAGAATACTTTTTGTCACATATACTGCAGGCATAACGTTTTTCTCCAGTGTGTCTTCTCATATGTATAGTTAAATTATTATTATTAGAAAACTTTTTGTCACATATACTGCAGGCATAAGGTTTTTCTCCAGTGTGTCTTCTCATATGTATAGTTAAATTACTATTATTAGAAAACTTTTTGTCACATATACTGCAGGCATAAAGTTTTTCTCTAGTGTGTGTTCTCATATGTCTAGTTAAGTTACTACTATCAGAAAACTTTTTGTCACATATATTGCAGGCATAAGGTTTTTGTTTAGTGTGTGTTCTAATATGTTCAGTCAGATTGGTTTTACTTCTAAACCTTTTGTCACATATATCACATACGTAAGGAGTTTTTCCAGTGTGTGTTCTCATATGTTTAGTTAAATTACTATTATCACAAAACTTTTTGTCACATATACTGCAGGCATAAGGTTTTTCTCCAGTGTGTCTTCTCATATGTGTAGTTAAATTACTATTACCAGAAAACTTTTTGTCACATATACTGCAGGCATAAGGTTTTTCTCCAGTGTGTGTTCTCATATGTATAGTTAAATAATAATTATCAGAAAACTTATTGTCACATATACTGCAGGCATAAGGTTTTTCTCCAGTGTGTGTTCTCTTATGTTTAATTAGAATATCCATTCGACTATACCTTTTGTCACATATACTGCAGGCATAAGGTTTTTCTCCAGTGTGTCTTCTCATATGTATAGTTAAATTACATTTATGAGAAAACTTTTTGTCACATATACTGCAGGCATAAGGTTTTTCTCCAGTGTGTGTTCTCATATGTTTAGTTAAATTACTATTATCAGAAAACTTTTTGTCACATATATTGCAGGCATAAGGTTTTTGTCCAGTGTGTGTTCTGATATGTTCAGTCAGATTGGTTTTACTTCTAAACCTTTTGTCACATATATCACATACGTAAGGAGTATTTCCAGTGTGTGTTCTCATATGTTTAGTTAAATTACTATTATCACAAAACTTTTTGTCACATATACTGCAGGCATAAGGTTTTTCTCCAGTGTGTCTTCTCATATGTCTAGTTAGAGAGCCACTATCAAAGAATACTTTGTGACACATATCACATACATAAGGCGTTTCTCCAGTGTGTCTTTTCATATGTATGGTTAAATTATAATTATCAGAAAACTTATTGTCACATATACTGCAGGCATAAGGTTTTTCTCCAGTGTGTGTTCTCATATGTTTAGTTAAATTACTATTACCAGAAAATTTTTTGTCACATATACTGCAGGCATAAGGTTTTTCTCCAGTGTGTGTTCTCATATGTTTAATTAAATTATAACTATGAGAAAACTTTTTGTCACATATACTGCAGGCATAAGGTTTTTCTCCAGTGTGTGTTCTCATATGTAGAGTTAAATTACTATTATTAGAAAACTTTTTGTCACATATACTGCAGGCATAAGGTGTTTCTCCAGTGTGTGTTCTCATATGACTAGTTAAAGCATAATTCTTAGAAAACTTTTTGTCACATATATTGCAAGCATAAGGTTTTCCGGGAGTATGTATAATTAAATGTCTTAATAATTTTTTTCTAGTTATCGCTATAAAAGAACACACATCACAAATAAAATTTGTTGGAGCAGAGTGTGCCTTCAAATGCGATTGTAAGATGTCTTTCCTGTTAGTTTTGTAATCACAAATATTACACAAATACACATTGGATAACAGTATATTACTCAGAATTTTATCTAATGGCCTTATTTCTGTTTTAGCTTTTGAGTTTATTTGAACATCTGTCTTTCGTAGCATTGTCTTGTTATTTGTAACTTATTGAAGTTTCAGTGTTTAATTTCAGCTGCTTCTTTTCTGTATCACTTTTCATTTATTTCTGAAAAATAATTTAAAACATATATATTTCTCAATTGAAATCAGAAAATAAAAAGCCTGCTCTGGGGGTGCTTCGGTTTTTAGGGTTCCGTACCCCTAAACAAAAAAGCGGCTAATGCGAGTCGGCCTCGCCTATAAAGGGTTCCGTAATAGTTACAATTTATGACATATTAAAAAGCACTACTTACTAGATCTCATTCAAACAAATTTTTGGTGAAAGTTTGCAATGTAAAGCCTGACCAAAGAAATAAGAAACCTGCTCTGGGGGCGCCACGTGTATATTTTTACGACTATGGCGACAATTTCCCTTATAAAATTAGTTCTATTGAAATTCCGCAATATGGCGAGGTTTCTTATTTCTTTGGTCGGGCTATACATCATATATTTTCTTTTAGTTTTATCATTCTCTTATTTTAGAAGTTACAGGGGACACACATTTTACACTTTTTGAAGTGTCTATCGCCAGGCCCAGCGCACTCCACGCCAGAGCTGCAGAAGGTACTGTGGAGTTTGCATTATCGAAGTTGCAACTCCTTGAATTTGGATCTGGCTGGAATGCCGTTTATCTAGAAAAACTATTTATTTTTAAATACGGAATTGTCTCACAGATTGAATGGATTTTGATGTGAAAAGTTCTTAGGAAATATTTTAATATACTGAATAAATCGGTACCTACCTATATAAGTTTTATGCGTTCTTCTCATTGATCCCGGCAGCGTCGTCATTGTACCTACGCCGGGCGGCCGCGATTTCGCGGCCATTTAGTAGGAAAAACGCGCGCGCTTGTGAAGACGCTGTTATTTAGTCTGTAGTAATACGGACTCTCGCGGCCCGGTCTTAAGGTGCATTTTGTTTTAATATGAGCGCAACGACAAACGGTAGGCTATTATAGCCAGGGTCACGTTCGACGCGTTCAATGTAATGTAAATTCGCTCGCACGTTTGCTATCAGAGAGTGCGCCTTCTGTACCTAGTACGATTATATAATTCTGTGCTATCGCGCAAACTATTCAGTTTAGAAAAAAATATATTAAGGTGGCCACAGACGGTCAGTTTTGCGCGTCAGTTCTGACTTAAAACCGCGGCGTCGCTCCAAAATTTGATCGTCTGTGCCGAATCGCCACGCCAGAGTTTTAACTGACGGCGCGCCACGGAAATTTTCCGGGGCTACCATAATCCAGCGCGGCGCTGGGCGGCGCGTCGCGCCAAACTGACCGTCTGTGTGGAATCGTCACTCCAATCGCGCCAGTTCGCTCGCAGCAGCCGCTCGAGCATGTCGTTTGTTATGTAAGTGGTAGTTTTGTTGATGGCGGCGTCCCCGGTAATACGCATAAAGACGATTATCTACACTAATACTATAAAAGGGAAAGATTTGTATTTTTGTAATGAATAAACTCAAAGATCCGTACCTACTAAAACTTCAATATAAATAAATTACCTGAAATAGGTACCTATTCCTAAAAAATTACCGCGGGAAAATTATCATTCCCACGGGAAAAATAGTTAATGCGGGCGGAGTTAGCACAAAGAAAGAATAGACCTTGGGCAAGAACATAGCCTAGGTACAGAAGCCAGCACATGCGGCTAGACACTTGCACTACGAAACTCGCTTTTACTGTTACGGAATACAGGCGCTCTCAAGGTCAATATGTCCAGCCGCATGTGCTGCGTACTGTACCTTTAACCGCGGGAAAATTATTCATTCCCATTCCCACGGAAAAAAACTGTTAACGCGGACGGAGCCGCGGCGGAAAGCTAGTGTTTAATATATTTATATATATATTCCTCCTTCTTCTCCTTTATTTTATTATTTATTTATACCTATATTTTATTATTTTTATTAATTACTTGTTTGTAGTAAGTAATTATAATTATTGTAGGTAAATTTTATTTGATAATTTGATTCCCTTTTTTCATACATTGATTTCTTTTTTTGTTTTCGGTGAGTAGACGCGTGCGCTTTCTAGCCCGGCCGAACGAAAACTGAAGTGCCGGTTTTACGCCAGTCTGTGGGGAATTCCAGTTGGCCTAAAACCATTTGGAGCGACGCCACAGTTTTACGTCTGGACTGACGCGAAAAACTGACCGTCTGTGCCCAGCATTAGAAACCTCAATATCATTTTTGAAGGCCTATCCATAGATAACCTACAAGTACAGGTTCGATGAAAATTTTTTTATTGAGTTTCAGTTCTAAGTATGGTAACCCCCATGATTATGATTATGATTTAGATGGAGAGGGAAGGGCACCAAGTACCCAAGACCACTGCGATCCATAGTGGATCTTATTATAGTCGGCCCTCATAGGCTACATAGCCTCTTCCAAACCGACCGCTTTGAAGAAGCTGACGGTTTTGGTGGGATTTAGGCTTCGGGCTTCATGGAGGGCAAAAGCTTGTGCGCTCGCAGCACCCGACTCCTCTTATTGACGAGAGCATCGCACTCACAAAGAATATGAAGTGGGGTTTCCTCTTCGTCTGCACAGAATCTGCAGTAAAGGTTTTCTGATAAGCCCATCCTGTTCATGTGCTTATTGAGTTTACAATGCACAGTGAGGGCCCTAATGAGTATATGTATGCTCAACCGGTCAAGTTTTAGTATCTCGGTTCTTGATTTGGGTAGGAACCCCGGAATGAGTAGTTTTGAGTGTGCAAGGCCAGCAGATTCGAGCCAGGTGTTGTGTGCTTGGTGCCTTTCCCAGGCCAACAGTTGGCGCCTCGAGCCGGATTTCGGCACCCCAAGCATGGGCTCCAGCCCAGTAGGTCGGGCACCGGATCCTTGCCTTGCCAGCTTATCTGCTGCCTCATTCCCCCCAATTCCCGAGTGTTCAGGCACCCAGCCCAGTTGGTGCTGCCCAGTTTATTTAGGGCAACAATGCATTCCAGGGTAAGTCTGGATGCCACTTCATAGGAAATCAGTGCTTTTAATGCGGCCTGACTGTCCGAGAGTATGAGGATCCTTTTGCCGGTAAACTCCAGGTTGAGATGCATGCATAAGTTATAGTTTTTTTTTTGTGAAAACTTAATGCGGTTCACATATACCTACATCTACTTACCAAGTTTCAACAGTATAGCTCGGAAAAAAGTGGCTGTGACATACGGACGGACAGACAGACACACAGATAGACATAACGAATCCGGGGTTAAATTTTTTGCTATTTGGTTACGGAACCCTAAAAACAATACATCGATTTTGCGCAAAATCGACAAAAGCTGAAGCTGCTGCAGCAGGATCATGTTGAGGCAAACAAAGCAAGCAAAATGGCATGATGGATGGAGCTGAAATTTCTTACAGAATATTTGACAAAAAAGAAATGCACTTACGTCCGTCGTATCCATAAATCACCACAGAACAGAACTAACAAACAAAAAAAGAGAAAAATAAATAAAATTTAACACACACAATTTTCTTCTTGTAAATATTTTTTTTTTTTTTTTTTTTTATATATTTGTTCTTTCGAACAGGCTAAGGTCAATGACCATGCTGCCTAGTCTTCAGTTGCAAATCTTATGTAAATCCAAGGTAAATAAGTCTTCAGTATTGCATATTCTTGAGTAAAAATCCAAGATATTCGTCTTCAGTTTTGTATTAATTCGTTAAAATCCAGGTTAAACGTCTTAGTATATGTATTGCTTGTTTACATCCATTTTATATACAATACAAACTCTTTCGAGTGTCTTCCATGTCCAATAATGTATCGTTGTATCGGTTGTATCCGATTTCTAGTCAATCCGTCAATCACTCTATTTACATAACTTAACCTATAAAAATATACAAAACAAAACAAAACAAGAGGAATTTAAATTTCCCCAACAGTACTAATTACATATTTGTACAAAGGTATAAAAGCAGAACTGTTTATCAAAAGTTCCGAAACAGATCGCGGGACCAAATCAGCATGCCCATAAATTTCAATTAGTTCATCCATCAACACAAGGCGCTGAATGCCAAAGGATGAACAATCAAAGATGATGTGAGATATTGTATCTTCATGCAAATTACAATGAGAACACAAAGGACTGATAACCATTTTCAAACGATGAAGATGAAAATTGAGCCTACAATGACCAAAGCGAAGACGAAGAATAGTAGAGTAAAATTTCCTATTAAAATAGGTATGACCTTTACAAAACCAGGGTAGACTATTAACTGGCACATTGAATGGAGCATACCATAAACCCTTGTTTTCTATTTGTACTGCATAGTTCCAATGCTTTATCCACCTCTGACACATTCTTTCTTTCAAACTGTAAATAATATCAGAGAAAGGCAGTGGGAAGTCAAAGTTATTATTAGGAGCTGTGACTGTAGAGGTATTTATAGCTTTAGCTAAATAGTCGGCCCTTTCATTACCTAGAACACCTTTATGGGATGGAACCCACATAAAACTTACTGTGATATTTTCAACAGACAAATCATACCATACTTCTTTTATAGAATAAATCAAATAATTAGTGTTAGCGTGCAATTTATTGTTCTGGAGACTTTTAAGTACACTCATACTATCACTTACTATAAGCCAGTTCATATATCCCTGATTTTGGTGCTTTATGTGTTTCAAAGCAGCTAAAATCGCCAGGGCTTCAGCAGTGAATACACTGGCTCTTTCATCCACTTTGAAACCCATACCCTTGTTTAGAAAACTATCAAAGAAAGCAAAGGAAACATTGTGTTCATTTTTAGATCCATCAGTGTAAAGAAAACGAGTATTAGACCATTCAGCCATTTTAGCATATACCTCCTCTTTACAAGAAAGCTCACTATCTATAATAATTTGTATTGCAGGAAATTTACTTTGAAAGCAACCATCATAACATGGTAAAACAGATGATGAGGAATTGTAAATATGAGCAGTTTGAAGAAATTGAAGAGACTGAGCAAACCCTTGAGCAATGAACATGGATTTCTGTGACAAAGAAGGAAGTAAATATGAAATATTTGAAAGAAGTTTGTTTTGAGGCATGGAAAAAAGTTTTAAGATAAACCGTTCTTTTAGATAGGCAAATCTGATAGAAATTGGAGGAAGATTACATTCAACTTGCATGACATTAATTGGAGTACTTTTAAATGCACCTGTGATTAAACGCATACTTTTATTCTGAATTTTGTCCAATATATCAACTAGTTTATTATCAGCAGCAAAACAGTAAAAAGCATATTCAAAATGACTTCTGATTAAAGACTTGTATAATAGTAATAAAATTTTTGGATCAGCTCCCCAATAAGTGGATGCTAGAGATTTCAAGACATTAAAAGCTTTGTTTGCTCTCACAATTAAATTGTCAATGTACCTTCTCCAGGAAAGATTATGAGTGAAGACTACTCCTAAAAACTTTACTTCATTTGAATTAGGAATAACAGTATTGTTATAAAAAACATCAGGTCTTAAAGGATTATTCTTGCCAAAAACAATTAATTTAGATTTTAAAGGGTTAACATCAAGGTTTAAGTAAGAAAAGTATTGAAACAAGTTATTTAAGGCAGAATTAATGTGACCCACTAGAATATTTAAATTTTCTCCTGATGCATAGACAACAAGATCATCAGCAAATTGTAAATTTTTTACCTGAGAACCTAAAATTAAGTTTAAGCGGCGTATATACAAAATGAAAATTAAAGGTGACAATATACCACCCTGACATACTCCAACAGATGCAAACCTAGGCCCATACAAGCTCCCATTATATTTAACATATACCTTTCTTTCAGTCAAAAATTTACTAATCCAATCAACCAGTTTCTGTGGAATACCCACAGAAAGTAGTTCAGTGGAAAGTATATCTACATTCACGCTATTAAAAGCGCCTGCGACATCAAAAAATACAGAAACTAAAGAATTACGATGAACAAGAGTGTGCTGAATATCAAGATGCAACTGACAAATACTCTCCCTAGCAGAGCGACCTCTTCGAAACCCAAATTGATTAGCAGGTAAGATATTATTTTTTTCCACAAAGAACTCTAACCTTTGCTTTAGAAGTTGTTCAAATATTTTACCAACACAAGATGTAAGTGCAATAGGACGATAGGAGTCTTTGTCCAATCTAGATTTGCCAGGTTTCAAGATAGGCACTAAACAATCTGTTTTCCAACATGGAGGAATTACATTGTTTTCCCAAAGATAATTTAAAACATTCAAAAAAGTTTTTAGTGATTTCTTATTAAGATTTTTAAACATTTTGTAAGGAATACCATCTAATCCAAAAGCACTATCCTTCCTAGACAAAACAGCAGATTCAAGTTCTTGATAACTAAAAGGTTCTAATAAGAAATTATTATTAGAATTAAAATCCGAGTTATTTGATGAAGAATTATTACTTGGTACATAATCTGGTGTATATTTATTAAGAAATTCTTGGACCCAACTATCATTATTACTACTACTTGAAACAAAAGTTCTATTAAATTTTTTCATATAGTTCCAGATTACTGTAAGCGGCGTGCAACGATGGAAAGTATTCGACAATGATATCCAACTGTTTCTCCTCTCCATTTTTAAGGTAAGCTTCTTTAAGGCTTGAAGTCTTTTAAATTCTAAGAAAGATGTTTCAGAAGGATTGTTTTTAAAATGAATATAAGCTAATTTAGATTTTTTAACTGCTTCTGAACATTTATCATTCCACCAAGGGAGAGAAGGCCTTCTGCCTGCCCCTCTATTGATGGATGATACATTGTTAGAAGTATTCGATTTGGAAGGAATGGATGAGTCAACAGCACATAATAAAATTTTACAAAACAGGGAATAAGCCTCTAGAGGAGGATAAGACCGAACAGAGAACTCTGACAAAAGATTTTCAACTTTATTTTGATACATTTTCCAATCCACCAAACGAAAGTTTTGGTGGGTTGGCACATGTGTCAAATTCGCCCTTCTAGAACTGCAATTTAAAGATATTTTCAACATTACAGGAAGATGATAGCTGCCAAGAGGGTCATTGTGAATAGACCATTCACAAGAAAGAGCTAAAGAAGGACTCACAATGGACAAGTCTAAGGCATTTGGACGCCAACTCAGAGACCCAACAGTGGTTGGTTGGCCATCATTAAGAAGAACCAAGTTATTGTCATCAATTACTTCCAATACATCCCTACCACGAGAAGATGTAGAGTGGCATCCCCAAGAAGTGTGATGCGCATTGAAATCACCAGCAAAAATCATAGGAACAGGAATGGATTTTATTAATGCATCAAACTTTTTTTTATTAAATGAAGGATCACAATTAGTGGGACAATAAAAACTAACAATACTTATCTCCTGAGTGCCCATTGTTACACGAACACAAAGATTTTGCAATGAGTTATCAAAACTAGTATTAATTCTAGTATAGGGTATACTGTTATGTATTAAAATTGCTACGCCATTGTGTTTGTTACCTGTATCATTTCTTTCAATCTTGTAGCCTTTGATACAGAATTTCTGTTCAGGCTTTAACCAAGTTTCACTTATGATTGCAATGTGAATATTATTGTCGTAGAGAAATTGTGTTAAAATGTGTTTATTACTAAGTATACTTTGTGCATTCCATTGAAAAATGTTTATTGAATCCATTGAAAATTAGGGAGGAGATTTCTTGGTAAACGTCTCTTTCAAAATATTTTGTACGGATTCGGAATTTATGGGGATATTATTTTTGTTATTCGAGATCATTTTAGTTACTGCTTCAACCAAGAGTTTCACAAACTTATCAGATTTTAGCAAATTATTTATTTGAATGTCGAAGCTCTTGGCAGATAGTTGTGGAAATTCTGATGCACTGAACAGATCAGCATACTTAGCAGAGCGGGATTTAATTTTATTTTCTTCGATTTTTTCCTTCTTAATTGGACATAGATTTGATATTGCAATATGATTTCCTTTACAGTTAGCGCATTTAGCATTGGACTTGTCAACAATGCATTGCTTAAAACTGTGCTTGTGTGCACAGATTGAACAGACTTCTTCGTTTTTGCAGTATTTCGCTATATGCCCAAAGCGAAGGCACTTCAGGCATTGTTTTACGGGAGGAAATATAGGCCCTTACCTCATGCCGCCAAGAGTCCAGATATACGTACTCAGGCATCTGGGTGGAGGCAAAAGTAATTGCAACTGTCTGTGTCGGCTGATACGTAGGAGCGCCACCCTCGAGTTGAACTCGACGCATGAACCTGCGAACTTGTATTACGTTTTTGGAACTGCAAATGGAAGCAAAAATTTGTTTGTTGGACATGTCAGTGGGAACTGAGGTTACTACCCCAGTAACCTCAGTGTCAGCGGCCGGAATAGTAGCTTTTAAAAACAACTCGTCTAAAAATTTTTTATTTTTCAGAAACATGTTGGCGTTGTTAGCCAAATCAAAGGTTATGCCGACTTTGTATCTGTTAAAAGGCCGCAGATGAAGGACGCCTGCAACACAGTGCTTTCTAATACCTTGAGAGAGAGCAAGTCTGTCTGAATCAGAAAAAGGTTTATTTTCGTCTTTGTGTGACAGAAAGACTATGAACTCTGATTTGTTTGAGTTCTCAGGGTATCTCCTTGTGTAATTGGATACAGTGTATGTCTCATATTTATTAACAGGTAACGAATCTTCAGACGAATCCGACTCATCGTTACCCTCAAGCGACTGCGACTCCATACGATCGGGATCAGGATCCAAGGGGCCCAGTCCAGAGGACCGGACCCGCTTTTTGCGGCGCTGCCGCGCCATTATTAAAGAACTTTATACAGACCTCCTTTGTAATGTACAAAACAATTATTTACAATAAAATATACAATATTAACAATGATTTTGGAATTTCCAAAAATTTTCTTCCGAAAAGCGCGCCTTCCTTAGCAAAGTTTTCCCGCCGAAAAAAAAAAAATCTTCTTGTAAATAAATAGTTTTTTTTATTTTGTTTTTTTATCCCTTATGGGCATGGGAAAGGCAAAGGGATCAAGGCCAATACAGCCACTATCAAAGAATGTCATTAGCATGTCATTAGTAATAATAGGAGATAGATAGATCTTCAGTTTCACTTCAGTTTCATTTTGTCGTCTTTAGTCATTTCTTGTAAAAATATCCGTATTGAACGTCGTCGTCTTCAGTAGTCTTGCTTGTCTTGTTGTCACGCGAGCAGGATCACTGAAATGCAAGGGTGGGTGGTTCATGTCCAAGTTCATGTCATGTCATGACATCGGAGTTTAATCACAGTATTCACAGTTTAGCGCGGGCGTGTAACAAACCAGAAAAACACTACTTATTTCTCACTTTCATTGAACAGTTCTTCGTTAACGGACACCTCGCCATATTGCGGAATTTCAAAGGAACTAATTTTATAAGGGAAATTGTTGCCATAATCGTAAAAATATACAAGTGGCGCCCCCAGAGCAGGTTTCTTATTTCTTTGGTCAGGTTTTCTTTAAAAAGAATGAAACAACGAACCCGCCATTTCCAATTCTACGTATAGATACGTAACGATACGATACGACTGACTGAACGAACTGCCGAGGACTGAACCACAGTATAAATCGCCATATTGCGGAATTTCAGAGGAACTATTTTTATAAGGGAAATTGTTGCCATAGTGTGCCATAGTTGTAAAAATATACACGTGGCGCCCTCAGAGCAGGTGTCATATTTCTTTGGTCAGGCTTTATGTACTACCGTAAAACGGGGTAAATTGGGAAATTTTTGCACTTCGAGCACAGAATACCAAATAGTAGTCCCTACAGAAGCTCCACTAGGCGACATAATTCAAATAAATTGCAACCCAGCTCCGTTACAATAAAGTGCAATTCAGATCGCACGGCGCTAGGCGAAAAGACGAAGTTGCTGCATCTCTTTCTCTCGCGTTGCGCCAACTCTTGTGCCACTCTACTAACACTTTTAGGGCTGTCGTCTTTGAAAAAATAAAACATCTGATTTATTACCCTATAAGGTAACCTACCTTTTACTCAAACAAATGATGGTTCAAATAAACCAATGCTACTACTATTTACTACTCGTATTATAATGTTTGCAAACTATATTTACTCGTCGGTAGGTAGGTAGGTAAGTACTTTAGTTTATGAAAATACGTCATAATGTTACTCTAGGTTTGTCAGAGAAAATTATGAGGACAAGAAAAGAGATCTAAAAAAGACACATCCGATCCAGTCCTTTTCCTTTTATTTTTGCATCCATAAACACAACAGCATTTGTCGTATTGTTGTGAAGTCATTTTCGTAATTTGAGCGAGCGGAGCGGCGCGTAATAACGACGCGTCACGCGCGCCCGGCGACTGTTCGCGTACTGATGTTAGCTAGCCCTGCCTTTCATCGGCCGGGGCGATATTTCGCCCGTCATACCTATTCTTACGAGTGGAAGCCCCTGCTTCGAGTTGCATTATAATTAATTCTCTAATAGTTATCGCTATCTGACCTATGTAAAAAGTTTAGTCTTGGCGGCATCTTGATGACATGTTAAGGAAAATTATTGTATTTATTCTTTTGTTTGTTAAAAATGCCAAAATATGGGTAATCCCAATTTACCCAGAATTTGGGGTTAATAGGGACGCCACAAGGCTAATTTGGGAAATTTGTCAGGGTTGTCACCTTGTTAAATATAATAACCTAGATTGCTTGCTTGCTTGCTTGCTTGCTTGCTTGCTTGTTGTGTGGGTTACGAGGTGAACCTACCATATAAACCCTGGTGTTGGAGTTATTGAGCCGTCTGTGGCTTTCGACAAATATGCCTCCTACAACGACTAAATCCGTAGATCAACGGCTTTACGTGCACTCCGAAGCACGGAAACATCTTTCTTTTCGGACAATCAGGTGAAAAGTCTCACAAAGTGATATTTGTTCGACGAGATTCGAACCCGGGACCGCTGTACCGTCTAGCGAGCTTGTCTTCGGTTACACACATTTAAACATACAAATATGAACCCTAAAATCATATTTCCTTTTTTTGGGAATTATGTAAAATTACTTTTCAAAACCTATTTAAGATAATCAACATTGGACACAACCCTAAGAAGTTATCCCAATTATTACACCTTCCGTCTCTATTTTACCAATTCTCGTCCCAATTTTCCCAGTCTCGTTCCAATTTACACTGTTAGCGTCCCGATTTCCCCCCAAAAAAGTAAAAATTTACACATTTTTACATTTTGCTTAAAAATGATAATAAACAGTAGAATTACGTGTCTAACTGTTTTTACCAGTATTCACCAAGAACCATAGTACAGAGCAGAACAGAAGTTTTGCACAAAACACAAAAACATGGGTTTTTTCAAGGAAGTTAAAAGTAGCAACGAATATCCTTTATTTCAACCGCAACTTTTGACTGCATTTATCATTGTTTTGCGGCTCACTTCATTCCAGTTCAGTATTGCCATTTAATTTTTCAGATTTTCTACTATAAATTTAAAATAAATTACCAAAAACATACAACAGACACTCCGTTTCCTTGCCAATTAAAAAATATTCCCGGGCTTTGTCCCAATTTACCCCATTTTACGGTACGTAACTGAACTGAAGGATTCGACATGGGATTCGACAAAACTAGAGAGTGTAGTGCGGGATTTTAACCTGGCTTATTCTCGACAAAACCCGAGAGCCAAAAGGGACGCAGTTATGCGTTAGAATGAGATGCAAATACACCGCGCTCACTCTAGCGCATAACTGCGTCCCTCTCCCTCGTATTGGCCACATGTCTCGTCTAGTTTTGTGGAGAGTGTAGTGCGACTTTAATTGTCAAATAAATATTACGCCCCGCAGTCGTGTCAAACAAAAGTACGTTTTTATTTTAGTGTTTTTGAGGATTTTTTAAGAATTTAACCAAAATTTTGTACAGTTAATATACTTACAATCAAATTGAACACGTTTTGCTATTTGTAATAGACTATGCCGCATAATATTCGTGTTCTATACTAACAAAGTTGTCCGCTGATTCACATCTTATTTTAGTTAAAATATCGATTTTCAGGCTGGGGTTCAAGAATTTGAGGTTCTAGAAGTAAAATCAATTTAGTTTTGAACCTCATAACTAGAGAAGAATCACAAAAATGACGGATTCGAAGTACTTTACCACCACCAAAAAGGGTGAGATCTTCGAGCTCAAGTCGGAGCTGAACAGCGATAAAAAAGAGAAGAAGAAGGAAGCTGTGAAGAAGGTGAGTAACCCATAAGATACTAAAGATAAAGCAGTCCAGTACTGGTCTTTCTCTTGATTGGAAGGTGTTTCCATAATCTCCACGCTTGGTGCAGGTAGCGGATGATGGTTTTCATTATTTACGCAGCAGGTATCCTGCAGTTTTCTCGCCCAAAGATACAGCTGGTTGTCAATTCTATGTTGAGAACCAGGTGGTTCATCTATCTATATATGGTTATAGATAAATATTTTTCTGTTAGTAGCAATCCCATACAGCAAGGTTGAGAATCTCTCTGATTTATTTATCTACCTTCAGACGTCTTGTGTGGAGATGTTCTCCAAGACACATAACCAGTCTACAGCATATATGGGACCATTTAAAAAATATATATATAAAAAGTCAACCCAGTTGTGGAAAAGACTGCTTTAAATGCCATCTACACAAGAATAGGATCGCGTTTGCAGCTAACGTCACGAGACAAATGTCACCAAATGTCTTTGTACAGTCTACAAGAAAATGTAATATTTTTTATATATAATAATTAATTTCAATAAATTAAATCTTATAGATAACACAACAATAAGCAAAATAGTAATATTATTACTACACCGACAGACGCGTCCGTGTTGCTAGATTATGTGAATTTTCGTGATTTTTATGCATACCTGCATACCTAAATTATTAATTAACATAATCAAAATAATCATATTAGAATCATATTAGTAATTTAAGTGGGGCAAAGTCTCTTCGAGGTAACCTAAATCACAAAAATCCACATAATCTGGCAACACAGACGCGTCTATCGGTGCGACCAGTAATAATATTACTATTTTGCTGTTTGTTGTGCTTGTGTTATATCTCTATCATTTAATTCAAATTAATTATTATATATTCATATCATTAGATTTTTTTGTAGACCGTACTTTTCTGTCGTATTTTGACATCTGTCTCGTGACGTTAGCTGCAAACGCGATCCTATTCTTATTTGGCACGCATAGTACAAAGCAACTCTATAGCCCTTATTTATGGACTGATTGTGATTACATTTAAAAAAACAATCAAATAAAAATAATCTACCTATTGTTGTTTTGTAGGTGATAGCATCAATGACTGTAGGCAAGGATGTGTCAGCTCTGTTCCCGGATGTGGTCAACTGTATGCAGACAGACAATCTGGAGCTGAAGAAGCTGGTCTACTTGTATCTGATGAATTACGCCAAGTCCCAGCCTGATATGGCCATCATGGCTGTCAACACTTTTGTCAAGGTATGTTTGTATAATTTAACTAGATAACGCCCGTATTAACAGTTTTTACCATAGGAATGAGGTAGTCCCAAAGTAAAAAGTAGCTTATGTTACTCCCCAAGGTCTATCCTATCTTTATACCAAGTTTCATTAAAATTTATTCAGTATAGATTATGAGGGTAAGTCTGGAAATATAAATCTGTAAAAACTGAATATAGGAATATTTTGAAATATGTGATAGACTAGTTATTAATTCTTATAGTACAAAAAAATATTAAACTGTAAATCTGAATATTAAAATTGAACAAAACAAATTACTCTTATTTACAACATAATTGTGTTGAATATACCATAAAGTCTTTAGAATACTCTTGAAAAATGAAAATTAAATCTGTGTTTATATACTTAAAAGCATCAATGCAACATAATATTTCATGAAGATTGTATAAATTACATGTAATTGTTCAACTAAGCAATCCATTTTATACATTATATTCATATTACAGTATTTATATTTTGCACTGCTTTTTAATTGATAAAACTTTGAACAAACAATAATTGGAAGTAGAACAACAATTGGTAGAATAGTAATGTTTGTGTGTGACTTGTTTTTATGTTTCCAACACTATCATTTTGTAATGGTGGAAGGACTTACCAACATACAGCATGATAGCAAAAACGCGGCTACGGACTCTATGACATGAATAAAAAATATAATTTCCCTAATTTTCCATTTTCTTTTATACACAACAGTCTACAAATTTTTAAATTTATCCGAAAAATTTTAGTTTTCATGCGCACTTTGTTTATCAAATCACCTGTACCTACTTGCGACTGACGGTCGAACGACCAGTTCGCACCTCGCCCCTCCCGCGCCCGCGTCTTTCTACGGAGATACCGTGGCAAACAAAGTGTAATTTGATGTTTATTGCGTAGTAGCATTGTCTCAAGTGAATCAATTTGATTTTTATCATACTGGGTTCACAATTTACGTCGAAATGTGAACTAATGGTGTTACACAAGTTGCAATTTTTGTAGTAGGCACTTTCACGGGCTTCAGAATACAGAACTTACGGCTACATACCTACAGATTTTACGTTAGAAACGTTAATGTGTACTGTTATGTCGTAGGAGGAAATCGAGGGGTTCTATGGACAGCTGTACACGACAACACGGACACCTGTCAGCCAAGCTGCAACTGACCCCAGAGCTAGGCTAACCCGACACTACACCGAAGACATCCCGGACGTCAGCCTGTACGAGATTAGGATGGCTCTCAAACAGTTAAAGAACAATAAGGCACCGGGTGATGACGGAATAACTGCTGAGCTTCTGAAGGCAGGTGGTACACCGGTCTTGAAAGCCCTTCAGAAACTGTTCAATTCCGTCATCCTCGAAGGTACAACGCCGCAGGCGTGGCTTAGAAGCGTGGTGGTCCTCTTCTTTAAAAAGGGTGATAAAACCCTTTTGAAGAACTACAGACCCATCTCGCTTCTGAGCCATATCTACAAATTGTTTTCGAGAGTCATCACGAATCGTCTCGCGCGCAGGTTCGACGACTTCCAGCCTCCCGAACAAGCCGGTTTCCGAAAGGGCTTTAGTACCATAGACCACATCCACACGCTGCGGCAGGTTATACAGAAGACTGAGGAGTATAACCAGCCACTATGCTTAGCGTTCGTGGACTATGAGAAGGCCTTCGATTCGATTGAGACTTGGGCAGTGCTGCGGTCTCTTCAGAGGTGCCAAATCGACTACCGATATATTGAGGTGCTCAAGTGTTTGTATGAGAACGCCACCATGTCTGTCCGGCTCCAGGATCAGAACTCCAGACCAATCCAACTGCAGCGGGGTGTGAGACAGGGAGACGTTATTTCTCCGAAACTGTTCACCGCTGCAATGGAGGATGTCTTTAAGCTTCTGAACTGGGAAGGACATGGCATCAATATCAATGGCGAGTACATCTCTCACCTTCGGTTTGCCGATGATATCGTAGTCATGGCTGAGACCTTGGAGGACCTCGGCACAATGCTCGATGACCTTAACAGAGTCTCCCAACAAGTGGGTCTTAAGATGAACATGGAGAAGACAAAGGTCATGTCGAACTCCCATGTAGTACCCACTCCAATAAAAGTTGGGGACTCATCTCTCGAAGTTGTAGATCATTACGTCTACCTGGGACAAACAGTCCAATTAGGTAGATCCAACTTCGAGAAGGAGGTCAATCGTCGAATCCAACTCGGCTGGGCAGCGTTCGGGAAGCTGCGCAATATCTTTTCGTCCCAAATACCGCAGTGTCTCAAGTCAAAAGTCTTTGACCAATGTGTGTTGCCAGTGATGACTTATGGATCCGAGACGTGGTCGCTTACAATGGGCCTCATAAGAAGGCTTAAAGTCACCCAAAGAGCGATGGAGAGGGCTATGCTTGGAGTTTCCTTGCGTGATCGAATCAGAAATGATGAGATCCGTAGGCGAACCAGAGTCACCGACATAGCCCGAAGAATCGCTAAGCTTAAGTGGCAGTGGGCTGGGCACATTGCGCGTAGAACCGACGGCCGTTGGGGCAAAAAGGTTCTCGAATGGCGACCGCGCGCCGGAAGACGTAGCGTGGGCAGGCCCCCCACAAGGTGGACCGACGATCTGGTGAGGGTCGCGGGAAGCCGCTGGATGCGGGCAGCGCAGGACCGATCGTCGTGGAGATCTTTGGGGGAGGCCTTTGTCCAGCAGTGGACGTCTTTCGGCTGAAATGAGTGTACTGTTATGTATGAAATTAAGTACAACCACATCCAGGGCAAACTAAACAAATGCACTGTGATTCTGTTCATTTTAAAAGATCAACTGAAGTTAGGTACCTACCTACTCTGCGTAGCGTGCTCTTGACTGCACCTTGCAGGCCATTTCATTTCCTATAGGTACTACACTTTGCACTTTTCACATTTTCGTTACGTTCTTACGTACTTACGCACTAAACTCGCGAGGCGGGTAAATGCGCGTGCGCACGTGTATCTCCTCAAGGAACCGTAGGCGACTGACTGTCGGGCGATCGATCGCCTCCCGGAGGGTGTGCGCGGGGGTGCGGTGAGATGCATTGCTTCGCTCAAGGTCAACGTGCGAGCCACTCTGTCTGTCTGTCACGCGTTGCTCCATTCATAACTAGATTTACTACACGCACAGATAACCTGTGACTGCGCGTTACGATATTTTCGGACAACTTTATGGAAAATTATAAAAAAAAAACTATTTTTTTTTCTTGGTGGAATATGTTCTATTAACGATACTGAGTGCCTGGTTTTTTTTTTGCCAAGGATTACATTATCATCCTGTATAATTAGGCTACCTCAAAACAATCAGATAATAAATAAGCATAGTTAAGAGGCCTATTTTAGTCCACTAGCGCCCACATTGGATATTCCTTAATTACTGAATAAAAATGGAAATTAATAAAACATTGGAGGCCATTATACCTCTCCATCCAAATCATAATCACAATCCCCCCAGGACTGCGAAGACTCCAACCCTTTGATCCGCGCGCTGGCCGTCCGCACGATGGGCTGTATCAGAGTGGACAAGATCACGGAGTACCTCTGCGAGCCTCTGCGCAAGTGTCTCAAGGATGAGGACCCCTACGTGCGCAAGACTGCCGCTGTGTGCGTCGCTAAGCTCTACGATATATCCTCCAGCATGGTGGAAGACCAGGTCAGTCGGTTAGGCAGATTATCAACTTGCTGCAAATACAATACAAATATGCCTTAGAGAGTAAATAGAAAATTTTCTAGGAGGGATAGAGTACGCCAGTACGCCTAATCGAGTATGAACCGTAAGCACGGATATGAACAGTCCGAATATCTTTAGCGCGTTCGTTTAGTATCAAATGGTCATCGGAACTGATTGTTTTTCCCGGTGAAAATAAGTAATCTAATAGGAGAACATTTTAAAATGTACAGTGATAAGTTGCGAACATGACTCGAGGAACAAATCCAAAAAGAAAAATGTTATTGATTTCACCGCCCAAAAAATCTGCCAAAATCTGCATACGCTTGACATAAAGGCAGCGGAGTGATGCGCGTGCTTTATGTATATTTATTCTCTAAGAAATATGCTTTATTGACACCTTTATTGACAAAACACAAAATAAATAAATACATTAATCAAATATCCGATATATGGATACACGTGTCAACGAGTTTTCGCTTAAGTGATAAGGGTAGATCACCCTTCATAAATTGCTTTAAAGACCAGAAGCTTTTCCAGGCATTCTCGACTCGGCGGTCTACCTCTTTTTGCTGCCTTGTAATAAATGAAACTATCTGGCCCAGATAGATATACTCGTCGACATAATGTATAACCTGCCCATCTACTTTAACCTCACGTTTCGTGCTGTTGGTCATTAGTTGTGTCTTTGTTCGATTTATTGAAAGTCCTACCTCAAGGCTTGCTGCACTCAAGTCTTGGAGCATCTCTTCCAGCTCAGTTGGAGTGGATGAGAAGAGCACGATGTCATCGGCGAAGCGAAGGTTAGTAAGCCTTTTTTCGCCAACAACGATTCCCCTGTACCGCCAAGATTCCGCCAACTTGCGGAATATCTCTTCCAGGGTACAGGTAAAAAGTTTCGGGGATAAAGGGTCCCCTTGTTTCACACCCTTTTCTATTTTGAACATCTCGCCTGGAGGGTCGAGCTTAATAGATGCTGTGCTGTGGGTGTATACTATTTCCAAGAGCTTGACATAGGTTTCATCGACTTGTTGTTGGCGGAGTGCTGTAAATATTGCCGAGTGTGTGAGACTATCGAAAGCCTTGGAGTAATCCACAAATGCCAGGTATAACGGCTTTTGGAACTCATTGTGTTTTTCGATTATGGTGTTCACTGTATGAAGGTGGTCAGTAGTAGAGTAAGAGGGTCGAAATCCAGCTTGCTCGGGGGGTTGTTGTTGGTCTAATATGTGGCCTATGCGATTCTCTATAAGTTTTATAAATATTTTGTACAGATGGGATATTAGGCTGATAGTGTATCCTGCCCGTCCTAACTTACGGTGCTCAAACATGGTCGCTTACAGAGTCTCAAAAGTCCAAACTAAAGGTTTGTCAGAGAGCAATGGAACGTAGTATATTGGGTGTCACACGGCTAGACCGAGTTAGGAACACAACCCTACGTTCCCAAACGGGCATCGCTGATGTTGGGGAGAAAACAGCCAAACTTAAATGGGATTGGGCAGGGCATGTCAGCAGAATGGGTCCAGATAGGTGGGCCGGAGTCGTCACGCATTGGGTGCCTGAAAACGGACGTCGAAGTCGGGGCAGACCCAGAAAAAGATGGCGGGATGACTTGGACGCCTTTTGCAACAGCTGGCCTGAACATGCACAGGAAAGAGAGAGGTGGAAAGAGTTGGGGGAGGCCTTTGCCCAGCAGTGGGATCAAGTAGGCTAATAATAATAATAATAATCAAATATCAAATACCTAAGTGTCATGTCAATTTAGACAACAGAAAAATGGTCAAGCAATTTACTGGTTCCTTTAAAATTTGAACTGTAATACCATGGCATAAAGTAGAAAATTGTAATCGACACGGATATTTTGTGCTGTCTGAACTGAAGTTATTTATTATATAAAAAAATAAGAGAATTATGCCCTCTCTGCATAAGTGTTACAACCAACGAGTCATGAATACCTTTGTAATTTTTTATAACTACTGCAAGAAAGAGTCAGCATGAGATTGATGTGTGAGACAGCTGTGTACAAGGACCCAAGGCCACCTGTGTGGGCACATTGCCAAGTGAAAGGCATGGGATCACGTTTAAATAGAGTAGAAAAGGTAGTACGATTATTAATCCTGAGAGATGGTATCCAACTGTTTTTATATATGGAACCTAAAAGCCCATTTCAATGGAACTAATTTAATTATGGAACTTATGACCATAAACATAAAAATAAAAACGTGTCGCCCCCAGATCAGGTTTATTTCTCTGGTCAGGCTTTTAAAACAATGTTTTTAAATTAATTAGTAAATATTCTCAACTAGCTTTCCGCCCCACGGCTCCGCCCGCGTTAACGGTTTTTCCCGTGGGAATGAGGTATTTTCCCGCGGTAAAAAGTGGCCTATGTGTTAATCCAGGGTGTCAGCTAACTCCATACCAAATTTTAATAAAATCGCTCCAGCCAATTGGACGTGAAGAAGTAACAAACATACACACTCACACACTCACTTTCGCGTTTATAATATTAGTGTGACTACTCCATTACACTCTGTTCATGACAAGGCTGCATCGTTGTCAGCACAGGACATATAAAAGAGGTTAGAAAGGCGCTGTGGGCGGGGCAGGTGCGCCAAGGATATGAGCAAACGCTTATATCTCTACGCAAAGACGCGATCACGCTGTTTAACTCACACATACGAGATGAAAATGTACTTCGGTATGCGTGCATGCGTATGATTTGTTCCATTTGAAATCGCGTGATTGAGCGGCGCTATGATTGGCTAGATTTGAAATTGCAAATATGTGCGTAAACTTCATCTTTATTTAAGTACAGATGTAGTGGAGGTGAAAGGTGAAAGGAATCGGCGACACCGGATTTCATACGAACGGCGCATTATCGCCATTCTAACCTCTTTTAAATGTTCTGTGTTTGTCAGGGTTTCCTGGACCAGCTGAAGGATCTGCTGAGCGACTCCAACCCGATGGTGGTGGCCAACGCGGTGGCAGCTCTCTCCGAGATCAACGAGGCCAGCGTCTCTGGCCATCCTCTAGTTGGTAAGTGTTTATTTATTCATTTATTCAGACAAATGTCCAGTAAATATAATATTCCAAAACACCAGCCTATGTAACTTACTATGCATTAAACAAGATTAAATATTATGTAATCTACCCAATACTATGTTAGATTAAATAAAATATACTTCTCATCAAAAAAATCGAAACACTTCCGTTTTTTTTTTAATTTATTCCTAAATGTACACATTTTTCTGATAATCCTGACAAAACGTAAACTTGCAAGGTGTTTCGATTTTTTGATGAGAAGTGTATGTTGATTAAATACGTCATAATCATTTCAAGTCAATTTACATTAACCATCAATACATTTAAAGGTGTTATCACTAAAGAGTGATAGTGCTCGCGTGGTGTAATGTTTCCAAAAGGGAACTTTTATAGGATCACTCATGTGTCTGTCTGTCTGCTATAATATTGCTGTTTTTGTTTGGTTATTGTATTGCATATTATATACTACTAGCTTTCCGCCCCTAACAGTTTTTCCCGTGGGAATGAGGTATTTTCCCGCGGTGAAAAGTAGCCTATGTCACTCTCCATCTGTTTAACTAACTCTATGCCCAAAATCAAGTCAATTGGTTGCTTAGTTAGGGCGTGAAGGAAGGACAAACAAACACACTTTCGCATTTATAATTATTACTAGCGAGCCGGCTTCGCACACGAAAATGTTTATTGTGGGTTATCCCTAAGTATATTAGGCATGTATTATACATATAAACCTTCCTCTTGAATCACTCTATCTATTAAAGAAACCGCATCAAAATACGTTGCGTAGCTTTAAAGATTTAAGCATACATAGGGATATAGGGACATAGGGACAGAGAAAGCGACTTTTTTTAATACTATGTAGTGATAGTGATATAAAGCCCGACCAAAGAAATAAGAAACCTCGCCATATTGCGGAATTTCACTGGAACTATTTTTTATAAGGGAATTTATTGCCATAGTCGTAAAAATATACACGTGGCGCCCCCAGAGCAGGTTTCTTATTTCTTTGGTCAGGCTTTACTATAGCATGTACCGTGTGTTGTTCAGAGATGAACGCGCCGACGATCAACAAGCTGCTGACGGCGCTGAACGAGTGCACGGAGTGGGGCCAAGTGTTTATCCTTGACGCGCTCTCCAACTACCAGCCGCGGGACGCGCGCGAGGCGCACTCTATATGCGAGAGGATCACCCCGCGCCTTGCGCACGCCAACGCCGCCGTCGTACTCTCAGCAGTCAAGGTGAACTAGCATCATCATAGCGCGAGGTTAACTAGCATCATCATAGTGCGAGGTGTACTAGTATCATCAAAGCGCGAGGTGAAGTAGCATCTTCATAGCGCGAGGATAAAACTATGTGAACTAGCGTCATCATAGCGCGAGGTGAATTAGCATCTTTATAATAACACTAGGTGAAGTAGCGTCATCATCATAGCGCGAGGTTAACTAGGATCATCATCAACGTTGCGCAAGGCGAACTAGCATCGTTATAGCGCAAGGTGAATTAACATCTTCATAGCTCGAGGTGAAGTAGCATTTTCATAGCTCGAGGTGAACTAGCATCTTCATAGCGCGAGGATAAAACTATGTGAACTAGCGTCATCATAGCGCGAGGTGAACTAGCATCTTTATAATAACATTAGATGAAGTAGCGTCATCATCATAGCGCGAGGTTAACTAGGATCATCATCAACGTTGCGCAAGGCGAACAAGCATCGTTATAGCGCAAGGTGAATTAACATCTTCATAGCTCGAGGTGAAGTAGCATTTTCATAGCTCGAGGTGAACTAGCATCATCATAGCGCGAGGTGAACTAGGATAATCATCATAGCTGAGGGTAAAATCTATATCAAGATGATGCTGACCAAGGAACTGAACAATTTGCATAATAGACAGTAGGTCTTTCAAAGAACAAAATAACTCAAGTGCTCATCACACGAATGTTTGCCCTTAGCGGGATTCGAACCCGCAAACTTGTGCTTGTGCTTCACAGACGTACTATAGTATGACCACTACCGCTGTGCACCTTTCTGAGGTATGCGCGGCGAGGTGGGAGAGCACCGTTCCGCCACAAGTCTTGCCTTACAAATGTAAACTCGTCGTCGTCGTCGTGTCGTGTATTGATCTCATGTGAACTCATTCTGTTTTTTCCCCGGCTCCCACCTCGCCGCGCATACCTCACAGAGGTGCACAGCGGTAGTGGCCATACTATACCAACTAGGCTACGAGGCCGTCGAATTAAACAATATGTTACACCCGCGGCACGCCACGAGTAACTAAACACAACACTGTATTTAATATAATAAAGGAAACTCGTAAGTCACTGATGAATTTAAAGTTTATTCACAGAAACACAAATCAATGTCCCTGACATTGATAACTAGGTTTTATAAAATAATTATGAATACATTTTGTAGAGAATGGCCTAGAGTTGGTGAAGGGAAAAGAAGAAGTGAAAATAAAAATGGATGATTTGACGGATGATTTTCGACTGAATTCCAAAATTAAATACATTTTCGTCCAAATTAGAATATATTTAATATATTTAATATATTCGAATTTAGACGAATGGTAAATGAGATGAGGATGAGGCAACGAGGTGGCATGCACCACGTTACAAATGTGTTTGTGTACAGGTGCTGATAAAGCTGAGGCCATCAAATTAAACAATGTATTCGTACAGGTGCTGATGAAGCTGATGGAGATGGTGGCCTCCGACTTGGAGCTGGTGAGCACGCTGTCGCGCAAGCTGGCGCCGCCGCTGGTCACGCTGCTCAGCGCGGAGCCCGAGGTGCAGTACGTGGCGCTCAGGAACATCAACCTCGTCGTGCAGAAGCGGCCCGACATACTCAAGCACGAGATGAAGGTACATCATATCATGTTTTAAAGCCTGACCAAAGAAATAAGAAACCTATTCGGGGGCGCCACGTGTATATTTTTATAAAAATTGCAACAATTTCCTTTATATAGTTCCATTAAAATTCCGCAATATGGCGAGGTTTCTTATTTTTTTTGGTCGGGCTTTACTGAAAATACTGATGTATTTTGGCGTTTATTTACTTTTTTTTTCTAAGGTAAAGGAAAGCCTGACTAAATTCAATGGCGTCAAGTTGACGATTTAGACAACTCGAAGTGACTAGTTAGATAAGTAGTTCTACGTACCCCAACCATCGAAATTCCTCACAGTTCGACAATGTCTCCGTACTTGTCCAAATGTCTATTAAATAGCTTATTCTTAAGATTATAAAAACACAAAAAGAACAAGCACAACTGCGATTCGACCCACGAACCTATACAGTTTACATTCCACCATGGGTCCAAGAAAACAAGGTCTTGCAATTAGACCACATGACTATGACTGACACGAGCCTACGTCATTTCTACGTCATTTTGCCTATTCATCTTTGTCGAATGCGTGTAATAGACAAGGATGAACAGCGCAAAATGACACAAGCCTACAGTCACGTGGTCTAATTGCAAGACCTTGTTTTCTTGGACTATGCATTCCACTATACGAACCACTCGGCCAAGCATGTCTCCAATCGCAATATGAATCCTACTCCTCATTCCAGGTGTTCTTCGTGAAGTACAACGACCCTATCTACGTGAAGCTGGAGAAGCTGGACATCATGATCCGGCTGGCGTCGCAGGCCAACATCGCGCAGGTGTTAGGGGAGCTCAAGGAGTATGCTACGGAGGTAGACGTGGACTTCGTCAGGAAGGCCGTCAGGGCTATCGGACGGTGCGCCATCAAGGTAACTGGGTGCTTGCAACAATTCTTCTTCTTATCGTGTCGATGACAAAGTCCTTAGATAATTTTGGCCCAGAACCTAGCTACTTCGACTGCATTACCTGTGGCATCCATCAGGTCCTGCTGCGAGCAGGTGGCAGGGCAAGCAGGGCAGGACACTAGGTGGGCCATAGACTGCACCGTCCCACACACACACTCCAAATTTGGGTTCTCCGAAAATCCGCACCTGAACAATTGTGGACCATTTACGCTGATTTCAAAATATAGAAATCAAATAAATCGTACATTACAATACAATTTAAAGGTTTTTAGCAATTTGGCGAGGCTTTTTATTTCTCTGGTCAGGTTTCAAACTAAAAATTATCGAACCTGCTCACAAAATTTCATATGAATCACCACAGAAAGAGAAAAAAATTGTTTCGACCTGGAGGTCTACCGGCTAACTGGCGTCGATTTCAAATTATCGTCGGCATCGACTTCAATTTGACAGTCGACGCTGATTTCGTACCGCGCATTCCCTGATATCGATGCGTCGATTTGGAAGACGATTACGACGCCAATTGAACGAATGGTTTCATTGAATTTTGACAGATAAAAGCTACCGCGCAATGTTTTGACACCGACGCATCGGCTTGAAGCCGATACCGACACTTCAAATTGAATACGGCGACTCTTGCGATACCGCATTCAACCGTCGATAAGAAATATTTTTCAATTAAACTTAGTTTTTTAAATTTTATTGCTGTATTACGAAAGCTTTAGGCTATTCCTTATTGTGGTATAGTCATATTTCAAAGGACAAAGGCTGGAAACCATGGCTTGGATGGCGCTCATGAGTGCAGCGGAGGAGCAGCGGCTGAAAAAACTCAACATTGAGCGAAGACGCCAACAGCACGCAGTGGCGCAGCCTTTGCTGCTGCCTGAGATGGAACTTCAAGGACGATTTCGCGTGAACAAAGCTACATTTGTCAGGCTATGCGGGGACATCATTCCGTTTTTGCCCACAAATGAAAGGAGCAGTGGAATAAAACCCGAAATTAAGGTATATACTTCATTTGTTAAACTTAGGTAACCTATTGACAAATGCTGAAGTGTTAAAATATTTTGCTTGTTTCAGGTGTTAGCGGCATTGAACTTTTACACTACTGGCAGTTACCAAGGAAGTGTAGGAGATAACGACGTTCTTCACCTTAGCCAGCAATCAACATCAGAATGCTTGCAAGAGGTCACTGAGGCTCTTAACAGGCCAGAAATACTCAGAAAGTATATAAAATTTCCACATACTCAAACAGAACGAGACTCGGTAGCAAGGAGGTATGTAATTGCAAATTTTACACTTGTACTTAATAATAATAAATGCATGCTACCCAAAAGTTACAGCCACCAATGGTACCTACATAAAGACATAGAATATTAATTGATCTATCTATATTTAAGAGCTATGCTCTTGTTGGGTGAGTATGAATTCTCTTCCATTTGTCTCTCTCATCTGCCAGTTGTTTTACTTCGCTGTATGACACGATATTCACTTTTTCCTTTAATATAATAATATAATTTATTTTCCACTTAGGTTTACTTTGTTCATTATGTATTGTTTGAAAATAATAAACTAACATATTGGTTTAGGTTCAATAGCAAATTTGGATTCCCTGGGGTCATCGGGTGCATCGATGGGACCCATATGTGGCTATTATCAAGCCAAGGGATGATGAGGAGGTCTACTTCAACAGAAAGGGCTATCACTCACTTAATTGTCTTGTGGTAAGTTTTTACAAAAACAAAAAAATTCTGTGAGATATCCCTTAAATTTATAAATATACCTACCATTATTACCTATTTGTTTATTTTACATTCTAGTCAATCTATAAAATACTATTTGGTCCATAAAAAGTTGATTAGTATTTGTCTAAATTATATTTGTAATACATAATATTCTACATAAGACATGCAAGTAGTGGTGTTGAAAAATGAGTGCACATTCATTATATATGTATGAAAAACAAAATAAAAAAAGAGGTATTTAAAAAAACTAAAAGATTTAATTATATTTCAGGTGACTCTGGCTATGCCCAGCGACAATGGATGATGACTCCCATCCTCGGCACCCTACCAAATTCTCCAGAAGCCAATTACACAGCAGTCCACGTGCGGACACGTAATGTGGTCGAGCGAACCTTCGGGGTACTTAAGTCCCGGTTTCGCTGTCTCTTGGCTCATAGAACTTTGTACAGTTCAGAAAACAGCCGCAGAAAAAGCAGAAGACAGCCAAATCGTGAACTCTCCTCGACATCGAAAAGTGATTTGTAAAATCTTACTTCGAATAAACACTTTTTGAACTTTGAACTTTGTCTCATTCTTTGTATAAGTATTCTTTTTCTAAGTATCAACTTGCTTATATTGTAAATTAGTTATTATAGTTGTACAAATGTAAGTACTTAATTTTAGTTTACGTTTTGTCTCATTCTTACTAGTATGTCAAATGTAAAGAAAGATATGGGCAAAACATGTTTTTACCAAAATAAACTTGGCTAATGATTGTTATCTATACTTAATATTATAAAGAGCAAAGATTTGTATTTTTGTGTGTATGTTTGTAACGAATAAACTCAAAAACTACTGAACCGATTTCAAAAATTCTTTCACCATTAGAAAGCTACATTCACCCTGAGTAACATAGGCTATATTTTATTTTATAAAAAATTAGGGATCCTTACTAAAACTTCAATAATGTAACCCAAGATGTCATGCTCCAGGGCAGGTGTAAAAAAATACCTAAAATATTCCTTATAATTGCATAGGCTCCGAAACTACTGAGCCGATTTTGATGAAACTTGGTACGAAGATAGAATAGACCTTGGGGATGGACATAGGCTACTTTTCACTGCGGGAAAATACCTCATTCCCACGGGAAAGACTGCAAGCGCGGGCGGAAACTTGGTATCAGTACCAATGAGCTAGGGGTATGGTATGATAGAATAGACCTTGGAAAATAAAGCTACCTTTTACCGCGGGAAAACTCTTTATTCCCACGGGAAAAGTGGTAGGGTGGGTCAGAAGTTTTGATGAAACTTGATACAGAGCTAGAATAGACCTTGGGAAAGGTAACAGACTACCTGTAACCGTGAGACAATAGCTTATTCCCACGGGAAAATGGTAGTTCGGGAGGGAATTAAGATTTTGGGATGAACAACAATTTATTTTGCCTTCGTATAGTTAGTTAACAGGGAAGCTATGAATCTATAAATACAAAAAAAATTAAAAAAGTAAAACAAAAAAACATGAATTAAAAAACATTTAATTAAAAAATATATATACCCGAGCGAAGCCGGGGCGGGCCGCTAGTTTTTTATAAATGCGTAGGTAAGTACATAAATGACTGAGTTTTGACAAAAAAAAATCAGCGTGCAAGTTTCATATCTTGTTTTTTATTTATTTATAAATCATTCAAATACTAGGTTCATAACAAATTAAACTAGTCGTTTTGTCTTTTACAGGGGTTTGTCAATTTACAAAGATATAATATCTAGCCTAAAACAATGTTATCACATATTACAACTATAAACAAATTATCTGTAATATTCCCATTCTCTCGCAACATTGCCTACGCGCCAACGCGCTAGGCCGTGGTCCGAGGCTCCCTCGAGCCGCCCCTAGACGCGTTGTTATATGACTTTTTTGGGGTAGAGTCTTCCACTCCCCCGCAAGTCCGGTGAAGCTTGATTCGTCGTACCTTCTCGACACAAGCATAGGTCAATTCCAGCGCCCGCCGATCCTGCTTGGCCTCCCAAGCCCACCGAGGCTGTGGTATTTCCACGGTACCTAAAACAAGACATAAGTGATATTAAGTATTGATAAGATAATAAACATACAATAAGATTTAATAAAATCACACACAGTCATCCATCCCAAACTAGGCAAAGCCACTGTATACTATGGGCATCACAGACTGATAACCATACTTAGATGCAAATATAACACCCAGATAAATAAACGGGCAAGTGCAAGTTGGACTCGTACATGAAGGGTTCCGTACCTCTGTACAATGTTTTAAAACGCTATAAAACACGTTTCTTGTATGACGACCCCCTTTAATTTTTAACTTTTTTTTATTTTTAGTATTTGTTGTTATAGCGGCCACAGTAATACATAATCGGTGAAAATTTGAAGTGTCTAGCTATTAGGGTTCAAGATATAGAGCCCTGTGACAGACGGACAGACAGCGGAGTCTCAGTAATATGCAAAACAAAATAAACTAACTTGCTGCCCCAGGAGCACCACTCCTTCTTCTTCTTTTGGCGGCGGGTGAGGCGGCCTCAGCAGATGAAGATCCTAGAACATACAACAAAATAAAAAATTTTACTAAATAAAATTATCAATTCATAAATGCTAGTATTATTTTTAAATGCCGTTTCTTTTAAAATTAGACATATCTATGTAAATGAACAATTACTGAGGGACATAAAATTCCTTCACATTAATGTTCATATTTAATATCGAACACATGGTTCACTTTTTTCTGCATTATAATTTATTCCTCGATATTTTTAAAAATCCGTTTACCTGCTTGAACCGGAGGAGCACGGCTCGTTGAGGGAAGGGGCAAATCGGGGCAATAAAGCGGCACATCGTACGCAGAGTCGGCGGGGTGTTCCACCTCGTGGATAGGCGAAGGCGGTTGAGGGCTAGGCGAAGGCGGTTGGGGGTCTAATTCAGGCTGTAATTGATAAATATTTATTTTAGTGAAATTGCTATTTCAAACTCTCCTTTCATTTTATTTATGAAATGATTATGTGTTCCATCATATATCACAAACATCTTCTTCATCTGAACGCATTCCCAGTTGCATCCTCAGCTATACTGCTTCGGAGCCCGGGGTGCGCTTTCCCGCTTTTCCTTCTCCAAAATTGGGAATGCTATTGTAACACAAGCTTTAAGTGTTATTTATCTTTGGTTGCCTCTTACGACATCCACAAGAAGAGATGGAGTGGTCCTATTCTGACCCTGAACCACACGGCTAATATATCACAAACATATTTGCTATAAAATACAAGCATAAGAAACAAGCAAAAAGAAAACGCCTTTTTGTGTACGCCCGTGCCTTGGGCGTTAAGTGTGGCCGCTAACTCCTCCCACAGCCTCCGTACTGCCACCTTGGCTTGTGGGATGTCAGCGGCCTGCCCCTTCGCCATACCCATGTGCTCCTCCAGGAAGTTCAGCAGGATTTCCACCTGCTGAACGCTTCTACAAATTACAAAGGAATAAAGTCCCAGAGGTTTGTGCAACTAGCTAAATGTTTGTTTTATCATATAATAACAAAAAAGGTTATTTACTTACTGCTTTTTAATTCACTATACAAGTAATCACTACGTTATAATAACTATAAGTCACATCACAATCCTACAAACTACAAAGTGAGTAAAGAGAGGTTACAAAAAAATTGTATGTTGTCAAATATTACCACCCCGTTCGGTTTTACGGAACGCATTTGTTGATAATGTGATAAAACACAATTATATATATACGCAATTGTACCACCTTCCAATCAATTTTTTTTACTTATTTAATCAAAACTATACCAATAATTGTTGTTTTTTAACATTATTATTAAATTAAAAAACAAAATACTATAAAAAAAATTGTACTTAATGAGTGAAATGGATCGCAAACCGACGCTACTTTTTTCGTTCATTCAGTATTCGACGGCCTTCAAGGCGACGCCGCTACCTTTGCGCGGTACCAATGAAATGACATCGTCGGCATCGGCATCGCAATCGGAATACGACGTCGGCTTGAAATCGACGACAGTTAGCCGGTAGACCTACTGTTTTAGAATGGAAATTATACGGCTTAATGTGATAGAAATATTAGCTTAATGACTTTGATCGCCGAATGTGCTCTCCTTTACGATGTTTTTTAGTACCAACGCGCTAGGCCGAGGCACAGAAGAAAATAATAGTACTAATCTGTACAGAAAGGACACTCACCGCCCCGCGCCAAAATGAGTTTCCCGCCCGATATAGCGCCCCACGCCCCGCACCCCGCAGGCGCCGTGGGACTCTAACAGGGGTGTTCGGGGGTGCTTTACATTGACTTGTAGTTGATATTCAGTTGTTATTCAAAAAGAAGTAGCTTGTCAAAATGCGTTTTCTCTATGGAGTGACCGCCCAGTGGCCGAGGTCCGAGGCTCCCTCGAGCCGGCCCTAGACGCTTAATCCGTCTTAATTTTTCAACTCAAGGTCAATAAAAAAAAAGCCAAATGTGCTAACTATTGTAATTTATGAAAACCTCTTTATCCTTAGGTGGAACCGTCAGCGGAGCGCTGCGTGTCAACTCTGCTGGAGCTAATCCAGACGAAGGTGAACTACGTGGTGCAGGAGGCGATCGTGGTGATCAAGGACATCTTCCGCAAGTACCCCAACAAGTACGAGAGCATCATCAGCACGCTCTGCGAGAACCTCGACACGCTGGATGAACCAGAGGCTCGCGCTAGCATGGTGAGTGGAAGTCTGTTCAACCTTAATTACACGACTGTTTACCTTATTCCGTTAACAGCTCATATAAGTATGTCCCCACCGAGGGGCTCGAGCCTACCCTGATACCAGGGTGAATAGGCCTTAGTCGACCACGCTGGCCCAGTGCGGGTTGGTCAACTTCACACACAACCTTTGAATTTCTTCGCAGGTGTGTGCAGGTTTCCTCACGATGTTTTCCTTCACCGTAAGAGCGTCGAATAAACGTACATATGAATTCGAAAATCGAAAACACATTGGTACGTGCCGAGGTTTGAACCCGCGAACTTCGGAATGGAAGTCAACGGGCCTAACCACTAGGCCACCGACGCTCTTTACCTTATATCCTCAACATAAAGTCGAAAACGAACGAATCTTATAAAGTTGTTTTGCCTTATAAAGGGCTAAATGCGCCTGTAGCATGACCACTGTAGTAATGTGCCGTTTAAAAAAATATTCTAATCAGTATTCGAGTCAGAAGACTCGAATGAGTACTCGAGTACTTACATCAGGACTCGAGTACTTTATTGGTTACACTTTGAGACGTTCGAGTAAGTATTTAAAACGTAGTTCCTAAACATAGACTATAAGATAACCAAATAAATGAGAAATATTGTTAAAAACCACACTAAACATACCTTTCTTTACTTTATGGGTTAAAATTATAAGCTTGTTGTTTGTTAATACGAAAGATCACATTCGAATACTGTAAGTACTCGTTGTATTAATGATTAATGATTAATGCTTCTAACAAATGTGTGCTTCTAACAAGTGTGTGAACAGAGGATGTTTTACTTTAGGGCGGCACATTTTAGGCGTATACATTTATTGATCTACCTATATTGTTACATTGAGAAAAAAACCAATATTGTTATTCGGATGACACCATGGTCTAAGAAAACAAGGTCATGCATTCGGACCACGTGACTGACACAACTCTACGTCATCATAAAGCGTATTAATAGACCTTGTTTTCTTAGACCATGGTTGACACTTAACAAACTTGATACCCCAGGTGTGGATAGTGGGCGAGTACGCGGAGCGCATAGACAACGCGGACGAGCTGCTGGATTCCTTCCTCGAGGGTTTCCACGACGAGAACGCGCAGGTGCAGCTCCAGCTGCTGACGGCCGTGGTGAAGCTGTTCCTCAAGCGGCCCGCCGACACGCAGGAGCTGGTGCAGCACGTGCTGTCGCTCGCCACGCAGGACTCCGACAACCCTGACCTGAGGTGAGCGGCTTCACATGAACAGTGCAGGTGCAGCTACAGCTGCTGACGCCGTGGTGAAGCTGTTCCTCAAGCGGCCCGCCGACACGCAGGAGCTGGTGCAGCACGTGCTGTCGCTCGCCACGCAGGACTCCGACAACCCTGACCTGAGGTGAGCGGCTTCACATGAACAGTGCAGGTGCAGCTACAGCTGCTGACGCCGTGGTGAAGCTGTTCCTCAAGCGGCCCGCCGACACGCAGGAGCTGGTGCAGCACGTGCTGTCGCTCGCCACGCAGGACTCCGACAACCCTGACCTGAGGTGAGCGGCTTCACATGAACAGTGCAGGTGCAGCTACAGCTGCTGACGCCGTGGTGAAGCTGTTCCTCAAGCGGCCCGCCGACACGCAGGAGCTGGTGCAGCACGTGCTGTCGCTCGCCACGCAGGACTCCGACAACCCTGACCTGAGGTGAGCGGCTTCACATGAACAGTGCAGGTGCAGCTACAGCTGCTGACGCCGTGGTGAAGCTGTTCCTCAAGCGGCCCGCCGACACGCAGGAGCTGGTGCAGCACGTGCTGTCGCTCGCCACGCAGGACTCCGACAACCCTGACCTGAGGTGAGCGGCTTCACATGAACAGTGCAGGTGCAGCTACAGCTGCTGACGCCGTGGTGAAGCTGTTCCTCAAGCGGCCCGCCGACACGCAGGAGCTGGTGCAGCACGTGCTGTCGCTCGCCACGCAGGACTCCGACAACCCTGACCTGAGGTGAGCGGCTTCACATGAACAGTGCAGGTGCAGCTACAGCTGCTGACGCCGTGGTGAAGCTGTTCCTCAAGCGGCCCGCCGACACGCAGGAGCTGGTGCAGCACGTGCTGTCGCTCGCCACGCAGGACTCCGACAACCCTGACCTGAGGTGAGCGGCTTCACATGAACAGTGCAGGTGCAGCTACAGCTGCTGACGCCGTGGTGAAGCTGTTCCTCAAGCGGCCCGCCGACACGCAGGAGCTGGTGCAGCACGTGCTGTCGCTCGCCACGCAGGACTCCGACAACCCTGACCTGAGGTGAGCGGCTTCACATGAACAGTGCAGGTGCAGCTACAGCTGCTGACGCCGTGGTGAAGCTGTTCCTCAAGCGGCCCGCCGACACGCAGGAGCTGGTGCAGCACGTGCTGTCGCTCGCCACGCAGGACTCCGACAACCCTGACCTGAGGTGAGCGGCTTCACATGAACAGTGCAGGTGCAGCTACAGCTGCTGACGCCGTGGTGAAGCTGTTCCTCAAGCGGCCCGCCGACACGCAGGAGCTGGTGCAGCACGTGCTGTCGCTCGCCACGCAGGACTCCGACAACCCTGACCTGAGGTGAGCGGCTTCACATGAACAGTGCAGGTGCAGCTACAGCTGCTGACGCCGTGGTGAAGCTGTTCCTCAAGCGGCCCGCCGACACGCAGGAGCTGGTGCAGCACGTGCTGTCGCTCGCCACGCAGGACTCCGACAACCCTGACCTGAGGTGAGCGGCTTCACATGAACAGTGCAGGTGCAGCTACAGCTGCTGACGCCGTGGTGAAGCTGTTCCTCAAGCGGCCCGCCGACACGCAGGAGCTGGTGCAGCACGTGCTGTCGCTCGCCACGCAGGACTCCGACAACCCTGACCTGAGGTGAGCGGCTTCACATGAATAACCGGACAATTTATACCAACGATGTGTTTTGATACCTGCGCCATTTTGGATAACTATTACAAGACAGGGTTAGCATGATATTTATCACTTGGTCTCACAGTTTTATGAACGAATGAAAGATTTTGTTTAAAAGTTAACTAATAATAAGAAACAAAAGTAAACTAATAATACTGTCCGCGAGAGTTTAAAATCATGTAGATTAATATCATGCATACAAAATTTTTCATATATCCCATGATTAGCACCCAAACATTTTTGCAATATGGGCTTGGGTCGCGGTTTGGTGAGGTGGCAAGCGACCTACATACAATGATACAAGTAACCCCAAAGATGGTCAAGTAGACCAATAGATGTTTATGAATTCCACATTGATCGAAACAGTAGAAACATCACAAAAAAGCTCATGATAAATTATATCTTTGCACAGGGACCGTGGTTTCATCTACTGGCGTCTCCTATCCACCGACCCAGCGGCCGCCAAGGAAGTAGTCCTGGCTGACAAACCGCTCATTTCTGAGGAAACCGACCTGCTGGAGCCAACGCTTCTGGACGAGCTGATCTGCCACATCTCTTCCCTAGCTTCGGTCTACCACAAGCCTCCCACTGCTTTTGTCGAGGGTGAGTTGAGTAAATGGATAAACTATTTAGCTCTCCGATCATCAGAGGATCTTTGAGTCTTCCAAGGAGGTGATCCTGGCTGGCAACCCACTCATATCAGAAAAGACTGACTTAGTGATGTGCCGTTTTTGGGAATATTCCCACCATTACCGGGAAATTTCCGTTCCCAGAAATAATCCCAACGAGATTTGCTGTTCTAGCTGGCTAGATGTTGTAGACCGGGTTGGTGTTTTCCGGTTAGGTACCTAACGACCCGACCGACCCGACAGATCTCACTGACTCGTCCTAGTTGGCCTCAAACGGAAAGTAGCATTCTTAGTGTGCATCCTGCGTGTCGGCGGGCCGCTTGAGGAACAGCTTCACCACGGCGTCAGCAGCTGTAGCTGCACCTGCACTGTGCCCTCTCAAGCGAGACGCAACTTGTGGCGTGCTCGAACACCACTCCCAGATCCATATGTTCCGATCTCTGAGAGCCTCCCGGCTGGACATAGACTGCCATGGCCAATCTGGAAGTCTTTAAATAGACTTCGGACTCAGGTTGGCCGCAGTAAGGAAAATATGTTCAGGTGGGGATTTTCGGAGAACCCAAATTTGGAGTGTGTGTGTGGGACGGTGCAGTCTATGGCCCACCTAGTGTCCTGCCCTGCTTGCCCTGCCACCTGCTCGCAGCAGGACCTGATGGATGCCACAGATAATGCAGTTGAAGTGGCTAAGTTCTGGGCCAAAATTATCTAAGAAATTTGTCATCGACACGATAAGAAGAAGAAGAAGAAGTGTGGGAATATTCCTGGGAACAGCACAACCCGGGACTGACTTGCCAACGCTTCTGAATGAACTGATCTGCCACATTCCTTTACATAGCTTCAGTGTACCATAAGCCTCCCACTGCCCTTGTTAAAGGTCAGGATTATTGTATAAAGCTTTAGTCATTGCGAGACACTACTAATGTTCCCGGCTAAAAACTAGTGTCGGACAAGGCGAGTAAAAAAGTTTGGGAAAGGGCGGCAGCATTCTATGGAATTGAATACGATTGTGATTCCTAATGAGCGTGTGGGTTATAGCAACACTTCCTTTTCAAGGGAAACTCCTCACTCTATTAGTGGCTTGTTGCTAACTGATAGTTATACAGTTCATTCAGTAGATGAACAGTTCATTCAGTTGGTTCTGATTTTGTATGTCTCGTTAACATTTATTTTTATATGGTTGCCAGGAAGAAATCGCTTAGAGCGATAAGGCCGCCACTTGCCTTCTCCTCTTTGAGTATTGTTAATGTATTTGTTTTGTTCTGTGCAATAAAGTATATTTTGATTTGATTTATTTGATTTGATTATTTTTTCAAGTAACCACTGTTATTAAAAATGTGAGGTAGTCCGTGTCATCGAAATTTTTGAACAATTTGTTTTGTTGTTAGACCATTGGGCCTGGGCTTTGTAAAGCGAGTGTTATTATAGTATAATGAGCCTTATCCTGTTGTCATTACGGTATCAGGTCGCGGCGCGGGCGTGCGCAAGTCGCTGCCGGCGCGGGGCGCGGGGGGAGCCGGCACGAGCGACGACCACGCGCCACAGGCCACCGTCATACCCAACCAGGTACTCACATTTACACACATTTATAACATTACAGGAGTACTATAATAACAACGACCTAGTCAGACATTTTTCCTTTAGACCTTAGTCGTCGAAAACGTATTTTCATGGGTCCTTTAAATAGATATTTTTGCCCTCCGTCGCGAGCAAATTGAAGTTGATAACATGTTCTAGGTTTAGTCCGGTCAATTTAGACATTAAAAGTTACATAAATTCCCATCAAGCTGAAAATCGGTAAGATTGTTTAAAATATGATTAAAAATAAAATTTGAAAGTTCCCCATGTTTCCCCTGTATGGATTTTTTTTATTCACATTGGTACGTGTCGAGCCTTGAACCCGCGAACTTACGAGTAACCTTAGCCACTCGGCCACCGACTCTCCTACACTTACATTTACATTGATTTATATACCAAGCACAATACTGCATCATACACTTGAGACTGTGTAACCTTACTATATCTACTAATTTTAACCTTATTTTCTCTCATTACACGGTCGTAGTTTTATTACGGTAACGTAGCGCGCTGGATTTAAAATGTAATGTGTGGTTTATACCATACTAGCGACCCGCCCCGGCTCCGCACGGGAAATTGGTTATTGTGGATATCCTTATGTATATTACGCATGTATTATACGTATAAACCTTCCTCTTGTATCACTCTATCTATTAAACCGCATCAAAATCCGTTGCGTAGTTTTAAAGATTTAAGCATACATGGGGACAGAGAAAGCGACTTTGTTTTATACTATGTAGTGATATAACTTTAGAGTCTGTGCGGAAAGAGAATGGGATTTAGAATTGAGGGCGTAGTAGTGCTTTTCTACCGTATTTGTCATACTGGCAACGCATTATAGCATAACTGTAACATCTTGATATTTTTTATACTTAAATAAAACCATGTTAATGATTTCCGATTCCGTCTGTCTGCCTGTCTTTTGTTTTAATGTTAGTAAATCTGTAAATCTATGTTAGTTCCGTTTTTCGCCACGCCCATTCTCTTTTCGCACAGACTCTATAATGTTTTGATTAGGGTGTTGTTTTGTGTTGTAGGAGTCTCTGATCGGCGACCTGCTGTCGATGGACATCGGCGGGCCCCCGCCCCCCGCCGCGCCCGCCTCCAACCTCGACCTGCTGGCCGGCGGGCTCGACGTGCTGGTAACACTACTCGCTACTTACACTCTGCCAATAAAGTCGCCAATTTTTTTTTTTAGTTTCTTTCTCCCGTAAGGGAAAGGCAAAGGGATCTAAGCCCATACAGCCTAGTCTTTAGTAGTTTAATTGTTTTTTTTTTTTTTTAGTTTCTTTCTCCCTTATGGGAAAGGCAAAGGGATCTAAGCCCATACAGCCTAGTCTTTAGTAGTTTCTTGCATTGTCCAAGTTTAATGTCTTCATCTTCAGTCATTATTTCTTCAGTTTCATTTCGTCGTCTTTAATCATTTCTTGCATCTATGTTAAACGTCTTCAGTAGTTTCATTTCTTGTTACGGGATCATTGGAATGCAAGGGTGGTTCTTACATTCCAATGATACTGAAGTTTAACGCGGGGTATCAAACCAGAAACAGCTAACCACTCATTATTTCGCACTTTTATTGAATAGTTCTTCTTTAACGGCACATTATCGCACTAATTCCACCATATTAACACCACAATTACCATGAAAAACTAATTTTAAAAAGGACGAAACAATGAACCCGCCATTTCCTCTCAATTCCCGCGTAAAACCACTCTGCCAATAAAGTCGCCAAATTAATAAGGGCGCCAATTTTTTTTATCATTTTTTCTGGCCTGGATCCAAGTCCTTTCAGCCGTATTCATTAATTCATTCATTGTCAATATTCAAAGGGGCGCCACTTCCTTTACGGTTGTAACGAGGTGTCTTGCATGTCACCTCGTTCTCACTTTGTTCTTACCTCATTTCTCATCTAATTTACCATTTCTTCTACTAAATTTGAATATTTAATTTTGGAATTCACTCGACAATCATCCGTCAAATCATTCATTTTTATTTTCATTCCATCACCAACGTTTGTTTTAGTTACATCAGTGTTTTCATTATTATCTACTAGCGACCCGCCCCGGCTCCGCACGGGAAAATGGTTATTGTGGGTTATCCTTCAGTATATTATGCATGTATTATACATATAAACCTTCCTCTTGAATCACTCTATCTATTAAAAAAAACCGCATCAAAATCCGTTGCGTAGTTTTAAAGATTTAAGCGTACAAAGGGACATAGGGACATAGGGACATAGGGACGGAGAAAGCGACTTTATTTTATACTAGCGACCCGCCCCGGCTCCGCACGGGAAAATGGTTATTGTGGGTTATCCTTCAGTATATTATGCATGTATTATACATATAAACCTTCCTCTTGAATCACTCTATCTATTAAAAAAAACCGCATTAAAATCCGTTGCGTAGTTTTAAAGATTTAAGCGTACAAAGGGACATAGGGACATAGGGACGGAGAAAGCGACTTTATTTTATACTATGTAGTGACTATGTAGTGATTATTGAGTCTGTGTTTTTGTAAATATTTCTATCTCAAATATACAGTGAAAGTCTATTAGTCTTCTTCTTGATTTAATTCGCCTAACTAAGTAAACTAAATTCGGTTAACTATCAAGTGTGTTACTCCTACTAATCAACGTGTAGCTACCCCGCTGGCTCGTCCAGGAGCTAGACGAGCCGCGGGTGTAACACGGTGTTGCCATTTTATATCATGCTGTCACGCTCTAACTCATGGATATTTCTGAGAAGTAACAATAGTTCCGTTTCACGACCTTTTTGACAGACTGTACTGATGTGTACTAATATTTATCACTTGTATTGTTTATAAGAGGGTGTATAGAACGGATCAGCAAATACTTTTTTATAAATAACTGTGTCGATTATGTTTTTGTATGTTTTATAATCATGATTAATTGACAATACTATCATCCTTCTGATTGGTCGTTAGGGTTTATACCTGTCCTTTTCTATAATGTTGCAGAATATTTTCGCAGAGATTTTCATTATTTTTACTTTGCGACCCACGAGTATGACTGGACGCGAGGCATATAAGTCTGCTTTAAGGGGCTTACAGGAGCTAAGTGTCGCCGCTACCCTTTAAAAAATAATAACTCAAAAAATAATCAATATTTTTAAAACGAAAAGTGGCCGTTTTCCACAATTGTTCCATCTTCAATTACTAGCGAGATATAATAAATAAAGTTAGTGGCTAAGTTAATGGTTAATGGCTAATGGATATGTTAATGGTTATATATCCCACAGAAAACCGTGTAGTTCCTCGCCGATTTTAGATTTCTGAAATATTGATATTTTTTCGAGTTATTATTTTTTAAAGTGTGGCGGCGCCACTTAGCTCCTGTGGGCCCCTTAACTGGTGTTCGCAGTATTTGAATCCAAAACCGAACTCCGACAAGACTACTCCGACAAGACAATACTCCGACAAAACATAAAACCTAATCTAACCTACCGAACTTGTTCGAGTAGTGTCTTGTCGGAGTAGAGTCTTGTCGGAGTTCGGTCCTTATACCGCAGTATTGATGTGATGGTGTGTGTAGCTGGGAGGCCCGGAGCCTGCAGGCGCGCCCGCGGGCGGCTCCACGGGGCTGCTGGGCGACATCTTCGGCGTGGCCGCCGCGCCCGCCTCCTTCGCGCCGCCCAAACAGTGCTGGCTGCCCGCCGACAAGGGGAAAGGTAAACACTAACCAGTAGGCTTTTCTTTTTAATTGACCTATGCTTGTGTCGAAAAGGCCAACATAATTGATATTTAAGAAGCCTATTACAGTCCACTAAAATTATTTGATTCCTTATTTACTGAACAAAAATAAAAATTAACCAAAATTGGGGGCTGTTATCAACTATGTTTTATAATAAAGTATGTTTAAAGCACATCAGACTATGGATTATGTCTTTGCAATTGTTATACAGTCCGTTTTAGGTTAAAACAAGGGAGAAATAGGCTCATCATAATCTGATCTGATCATCTAAATGTGCTAATTAAAGCATAGTTGATAATGGCCTCCAATTTTTATTAATTTCCATTTTTATTCAGTAATTAAGGAATATCCAATGTGAGCGCTAGTGAACTAAAATAAGCCTCTTAACTATTTTTTTTTTTAATTGACCTATGCTTGTGTCGAAAAGGTACGACCAATCAAGCTTCACCGGACTTGCGGGGTAGCGGAAGACTCTACCCCAAAAAAAGTCATATACCAACGCGTCTAGGGGCGGCTCAAGGGAGCCTCGGACCACGGCCTAGCGCGTTGATATTGAAAAACATCGTAAAGGAGACGCCTGAGGGGCTCCGTCTCTGATTTTCAATTTTGATTTTGGTTCTGGCCGCGCCCCCGCCGGCGGGTGCGAGCGTTGTTACCTGAAGGGTAATTGTTACCTGAAGGGATTGTTACCTAAAGGGTACCAGTAGGCTTACTATGTAAGTAGCGACAGGCTCGAGGAGCTGTCAAACGCGACATATTGACAGAACTACTATGGCTCTAATGTCACTATGTCGCGTTTGACAACTTCTCGAGCCTGTCGCTTCTTACGTAGTAAACCTACTGGTCACCAGTAGCTGGCACCATTTGTTTCATATAGGGTTTATTTAAACGCTAAATGACGTCAGAAGTGTAAAGGCTTGGCTTTGACTTGGCTGGCTCTCCTCTATAACCAAACTTTATAAAAAACTAGCTTTCCGCCAGAATTTCCCGTGGGAATGAGGTATTTTCCCGCGGTAAAAAATTGCTCATGTTACTCTTCATCCTTTCAACTAACTATGCCGAAAATTAAGTCGATTGTAGCTTAGTTGAAGCGTGAAGGAAAGACAAACAAACAAACACACTTTCGCATTTATAATATAATATTAGTATGGATTACACTCATTTTTTGTAGCTGTGGTGCTTGAATGACATCTGTTTTCAGGTCTGGAGATCTGGGGCACATTCAGCCGCGTGAACGGTCAGCCGCGCATGGAGATGACGTTCACCAACAAAGCCATGCAGCCCATGAGTGGGTTCGCCATACAACTCAACAAGAACAGGTAACAGATACACATGAAAATACAAAGTTGTTTTTGTGTAAATTGCGTCGCGTCGTCGCTTACTTACGTGTTATTATAAGTATGGACCAAAATGCAAGTAAAGCCTTTTACGTTCTAACTTAAAGGACAGGAAAAAAATCGTATGGGGCCCGGTCTTTTATTCACAGAAAAATCTAACCACTATATAGAAAAAATATATAGATTCTAGACATAAAACTGAGTCCACATGTCCAGTTGTGGAATTTAAGTGCCCCCCATTTAGGAGATATTAATTTTTTTCAATGTGAAAAAGTTGTACACTCAGCAAGTCTATAAAACGCACCTGCCACTACCTATCTCTTTCTAACACCTAGCTAAGGCTACTCTTGTCTTCTCTTTCTTACAAGGTTATTAAAATAGTTTACTAAACCGCGAAAACGATTTTCAGTGACATTATGCGAGACATTTACAGCACAAGCCATGCTCATTTTTGAAGTTTTGAATACAGAATAAATCGTTTTCGCGGTTTAGTAACTATTTTGTAAGAAAGAGAAGACAAGAGTAGCCTTAGCTAGGTGTTAGAAAGAGATAGGTAGTGGCAGGTGCGTTTTATAGACTTGTTGAGTGGACAACTTTTTCACATTGAAAAAAAATTAATATCTCCTAAATGGGGGGCACTTAAATTCCACAACTGGACATGTGGATTCAGTTTTATGTCTAGAATCTATATATTTTTTCTATATAGTGGTTAGATTTTTCTGTGAATAAAAGACCAAAAAAAGCCATGTCCTTTGAAAACTATTTTGTCCTTTTCACGTGCTTAAGAACGAATTTAAAATGACTAGTAGAGACGTCAAATATCGATTTTACATGTCGATCGCATCAGTTTAAAGGATATTGAGTGAACTAAGAGTAAGGAGAGTTCAGGAGTAGCGGTCTAAAATTGACTTTGGTATTGCATTGGGTTGAAATCGGGATCGATATTGGTAGGAGTAGAGTCAATGGCCACAGACTTGACACCGGAAAATGGTCTTCGTACACGTTGGCGTGAAGATCTGGACGCCTACAACAAAGATTGGTGCACAGATACTCTTGACCGCGATACATGTAACCGAGGGAAGGCCTTTGCCCAGCAGTGGGATACAAAGAAGGCTACTTAAAGCCCGACCAAAGAAATAAAAAAACACCTCGCCATATTGCGGAATTTCAATGGAACTAAATTTTTAAGGGAAATAGTGCCCGTAGTCGTAAAAATCGTTTCGGACGGTTGGTTCCACCGCCAGGTTCCACTAGTGGGTCCACTTGGATTTTCAATTACTTATGGTCCCATTTCGGTAGTGGAACCAACAGCATATACCTACACATAGCGCCCCCAGAGCAGGTTTTTATTTCTTTGGTCAGGCTTTCATCATCATAATCATCTCAGCCGAAAGACGTCCACTGCTGGACAAAGGCCTCCCCCAAGGATCTCTACAATGATCGGTCTTGCGTTGCCCGCATCCAGCGGCTTCCCGCGACCCTCACCAGATCGTCGGTCTACCTCGTGGGGGGCCTGTCCACACTACGTCTTCCGGCGCGCGGTCGCCATTCAAGAACCTTTCTGCCCCAACGGCCGTCGGTTCTATGCGCAATGTGCCCAGCCCATTGCCATTTAAGTTTAGCGATTCTTCCTATACTCTGGTTCGCCTGCGGATCTCATCATTCCTGATTCGATCACGTAAGGAAACTCCAAGCATAGCCCTGTCCATCGGCTCTTTGGGTGACTTTGAGCCTTATTATGAGGCCCATCGTTAGCGACCACGTCTCAGATCCGTAAGACAATGGGCATTGTATAAATGAACGTAACTTTTGATAGTCCTTTGTATAGGGAGGGAGCTGTGCCCTTATTCGCATTAATTCAGCCATCTCCATCGCTCTTTGGGTGACTTTGAGCCACCCACTACAAAAATGTATTTGTTTTGTTTAGTTTCGGCATATTCCCGGTGGGCGGTTTGTCGGTGGGCGTGCTGGCGGCGGGGGCCTCGGCCGAGGCGCCGCTGCAGCTCGCCACCACCGGGCCCGTGCAGCGCATGGAGCCCCTCAACAACCTCCAGGTAAAGCCCGACCAGGGAAATAATAGTCTACGCTTTTGTAACGATTAGCCATCACAATGTCTCCAAGCCTCTAAAAAAAGAAAAAACAGCAACATACGAACGCATCTATGGACACCTGTCATTATTGCGGAATTTCAATGGAACCAATTTTTTAAGGGAAATTGTTGCCTTAGTCGTAAAAATATACACGTGGCGCCCCCAGAGCAGGTTTCTTATTTCTTTCGTCAGGCTTTAACATCACACAATACACAGGAGCACAACATTCACTTGGGATACTAATTTAAATCTTCTTATCGAGTGGGTTTCGAGGTTAATATGATTTTTAAAGATTGCTAAATATGATTTTAATTTAGCTCCCTGTGATCTTGTACAACCTTGTTCACCCCGTTAGTCAAAACAGCGTGTCTTAATTTATACATTGAATATGTTGTTCAAGCTTGTCGCTTAATACCGGCCGCCTATTTGTACACTTTTACTGTTGTAGACTGTATTTCTTGTCATTACTGGTGTGCAATAAAGTATAATCTATTCTATTCTTAATTTATATATTGTTTAGGTGGCGATAAAGAACAACGTGGACGTGTTTTACTTTGCGTGCTTAGTGCCGGCGCACATCCTGTTCACGGAGGACGGCCAGCTCGACAAGCGAGTGTTCCTCACCACCTGGAAGGAGATCCCCGCCAACAACGAGGTGCAGGTGAGCACACACACACACACACACACACACACACACACACAATGGTTACCGTCATCATCATCATTACAGCTGAAACACGTCCACTGCCAAAATTAAAAGTTAAATCAAAGAAGTCAATAATCAAAAAGGTTCTTATTTGAAGTAAGATTTTGCAAATCACTTTTAGACGTAAAATTTTAATGAGGTTACTAGTTTTGCTCAAATGCTGCCGGGCAAAGGTCGCCCCCGAAGATCTCCACGACGATCAGTACTGCGCTGCCTGCATCTAGCGGCTTCCCGCGACCCTCACCAGCAAGCTCACTACGTAAGCTCGAGGAGCTGTCAAATGCATAATGACAGAACTACTATGGCTCTTGCGTTTGACAGTTTCTTAAGGTTGTCGGTTGTCGGTAGTAAACCTGCAGATCGTCGGTCTACCTTGTTTAGCTATTTCGTTTCCTATATGTACAAACCACTAAATATACGAAATGTATTTATTTCGTTCCCAGCACACGCTATCAAACGTGATCGGCAACGCGGACACGGTGGCCCACAAGATGACATTAAACAACATATTCACCATCGCCAAACGCAACGTGGAGGGACAAGATATGCTGTACCAATCCCTCAAACTGACCAACAACATCTGGGTGCTCCTGGAACTCAAGCTGCAGCCTGGCAACCCCGAAGCGACGCTCAGCTTAAAGTCCCGCACCGTAGAGGTCGCCACTTGCATATTCCAAGCTTACGAAGCGATTATCAAGTCGTAAAAATCTCATCATGATGTTATCTGTATATTTTGAGCGGAATTAGGTTTACAGATGGACTTTAAAGATGGTGCTTTGATGAGTCAAAGTCGATTTTTCTAGCTGCAATTTATTGAAATAATATCCTTAATAATAATAACGTTATATAGAACATTTTACATAGTTATGCAGGAAATTTTAAGTGACCATGAAAAAACGTTCCAGTCTTACTCTTCGGCCTATATCTAATATGACTTAGTTTGTATTTTCAGAATGTGTAAATCTTAGACCCTTTCAAACTAAACAATAACCCAAAAGAGTTTACCATTGAGTAAATTACTAAAATTTTTCATGACGGCGAAACTCTCTGTATAATGTTGCCATAACTCTGAATACATACATAACTCTAATTATAGTTTAACAGTTAGAAAAAAAAATAGCAGCTGGAATGTAGTTTAAATGAAGTTCATCTGTAGTAGGAAGTGAAAAGATTTAGCGGAGATTGTTCGGTTTCTGAGATAAGTTTGTTTGTTTAAATATTTATACAAGAAACCTAATTGTTATGTATCTTATGCTCATATACAATCAATTGTACATATATTATATTTTCTATGTTCTTTTAGGAATGTATTCATTATGATAAAACGTTGTTTTGAATAATATAACCTGGTACTTTATTATACTTTAAATTTTATTTAAGCTCCCTCAGAAATACCGACGGTTCCTTACATTTTCTAGATTGTATTATTATAATATAGCTAAAATAAAACTAAGATTGATTATGGTTATATAAGAATGTGTGAATGTATAATATTATATCATATTCCATTGAAGTCAATGTGTAGGTGTATTCAAGTATGTATGAAATAATAATTTAAATATGTATGTTCTGTTTTAAATAACAAAACACATGTTAATGAAATTGAATATAAATTATGTTAATCATATTATGTAGTTTTAAATTTCACTATCATCTCGTATAAAGTTCCTTTCGTTTGATTAGCTCGAGCCTACGCTGTAATAGAGTGAACAGGCCTTAGTCACCTGACTTATTGGTCTTCCTTTGAACTCCTTGTTAAAGCGATAAAGGTATATCAGAATTTAATAACATTTAAAGGCCTCGCAAGTCCGGAGCTTGAAACGTCGATGTTGCGACAAGTGTAGATTATACCAGAAAAAAAAAGAGTAGCAAGGTTTTCTATGTATCAGCACAATCATAATATTAGTTTCTAAAAGTCCGATCAGAAAAACAAAAAACCTCGCCATGTTGCGGAATTTCAGTGGAACTAATCTTATAATGAAAATTGTTGCCATAAACATAAAAATATACACGTGGCGCCCCCAGAGCAGGCTTTTTATTTGCACCGGCACTGGATGGCGATTGGCTACATGTTGGCTTAGGCTGATTTCAGAGCGGCGCGTCTCAGCAGCGCTGCCCAGGCGCGCGCGGCTCGGGCGCGCCTAAACATAAGCGGCCGAGACGCGGCCCAAGACGCGTCACTATGAAACGCTACATACAATCTAGTGTAATGCGAGGCGCGCGCGGCTGGGCAGCGCTGCCGAGACGCGTCGCTCTGAAACCAGCCTTACACCGCAATAGTAATAAAGGCCACCATTTCAAAAACCTAACATCTACGCCACTGGTGAACAAGCTTCATGGATCGGTAAGGCCTTCGTTCTTCATTAACAGCTCATATATGTCCCCACCGAGGGGCTCGAGCCTACCCTGAAAATCAGGGTGAATAGACCTGGCGCACCTTCAGTGTATAAATCCTGTAATTTGATAGAACAATGCTGAGTCGGAACCATTTGTGTGCTTCAAGCTATAGGAGGGTATTAGTTATTACATTATAAAAGATCTAGGATCAAAGATCTATGAGTCAAAGATGAGAAAAGGGACGCAGTTATGCGCAAAAGTGAGCGCGGTGTATTTGTATCTCATTCTAACGCATAACTGCGTCCCTTTTCTCATCTTTGACTCATAGATCTTTGATCCAAGATCTTTGACAATGTAATATGTGCCATAAACCTCCCTGAAACCTAATCTATAGCTACTAGTGCGGGAGCCGGGGGCCTAAACACCTACCTCATCGAGTACCCCAATAGGCTATCTCTAGATCGTTAACCGTCACATAAACACTGAAAAAAAAAAAAAGTCTACCAGAGCCGATCCTGCCGGGTCATCGAAATTTTTGACGTATTTTTTTTAGACGAAGAAACATAATAATAGAGGAAGAAATATATTCGCGGAACCACGAAGAAGGAACTGTAAACTCTGACATTACAACTTTTTAATTTCAGGTGTGTTCAGTTTCATTTTCATTGCTAATTCACAACAATATCCAACAGCTTATCAGTAAACATAAACTAAGAAAAAAGTACAATACATGTTCGCCAATCAAAGGATACCACGAATAGAACAATATGATATGGAGCCTGAGATTAACTAATACAAAAATAACAACTTAAGTAACAATATAAATTAAGTAGTAGGTAGGTACTATGATAGGTTTATAAGTAGGTACTGTGGCGTGCAGTGCATGCGTCCTACATGCTCGCCGCGTTCGTGCTGGCAGCCTCTTTCCGCGTTTTGTGCCATTTATTTATGAAAAGTAATACCAGTTTGAATTTCGTTGATGAGAGGCAGATGGCCGTAGCCTGTGCTACGAGCCGGGCGCCATTTTTTGGTTGGATGTTTGGTGTTTGGTTGGCTGGTCACCTCCTAGTTTAAAGCCAAGCATGCAGTATTTCCCGAAATTTATTGCGTCAAAAATTGCTACATATTTACTTCATTAATTATCTATTTTAGTTGTAACTTCAAACATACGTTGAATAAAAGATGTAACAATCATTTAAATTATCCCAAGGAAAAGTGCCTGACAAAATAATAAAGGCAAATAGTTGCAGTGTGTCTTCACTAAACGGTATTACTATTATAGGAGGCAGGCGTTTTATTAAATGGCATGATATATGTAGATAAGTGGATAATGGCGCACATTAAAAGGGTATCGTAAATAAACACAAAATGTAGGCAAAAATCGCATTACTTACTTTCGGTTACCAGAGCCTACACAATCAAACTGATTGCGCTACAAAACTAGAAGTTTTTATGATTCATGCAAATACGTATATTTCTAAAAAGAAGCTACTAATTTGTTAAATATCAGATTTAATGATTTGATTGAATGAGTTAGGTTAGGTTTCATTTTAATTAATCTTATTAAATTTCATTTTTATTTCATATCAATAAAAAAATTTTTAGACTTGGCTGTATGGGCATAGTTCCCTTTGTGTACCAGAATGGGTGAAGAAAAAAAATCTCTGCTTATATTCTACGGTTGGCGTCATATTTTTTTATTATTTTATTAAATTGCTTAATTTTTTCGCAACTGTATTAAAAATAGTCGTTCAGTACACGTGCGGAACCGTCATTGCAACTCGTTCCGACTGTCTACCCTCGCCTTCGGCTGCGCCTCGGCTCGGGTACACATTTGTCGGAACTCTTTGCAATGACAGCCTTTCCGCACTTGTAATGAAATATACTATTTTTAACGATATTTCGTTACAAAGTTCTGTCCAAAGCTAAGCTACCTGCCTAAGGGCGTATACAAGTAGAAAGCTGGTTACCAGCGCTGATCTGCCAACGCTTATCGGCACCGATCCGCGCAGGTAACCTCTACATAAAGGAAGCGGGTTGACGCTGGCTGGATGGTTCAGTAGCGTGCAAAATGTCGGCGGCGGCCTCAGCGCTTGTCGGAACTTGTCGGCGACATTCGGCGCTTATCGGCGCTGGTTCGGAAAAATGTATAGAAACTACCTGCGCTGACTATCTGCGCGGATCGGTGCCGGTAAGCGCTGGCAGATCAGCGCTGGTAACCAGCTTTCTACGTGTATATGTCGTCGGCATTTTGTATGATTTCGCCGTTTACATACGGCGTCGGCAATTTATAAACGCTCGCTGTAATGTAAAATGCCGAAGGCAAAATGTATAGGGTTGGCACAAAAAGGTTTTGAATAAGTCCGCACTCAGTTTTAGCTAAGTCCGTATTGCTAGCTGAAAAATAATGATGCACCTGTATATAATGGGGCGAAGCCCCCCCATTTCTGAAGTGGTATTCTAAGCCCTTATAGATTTTTCAACCCGATTACAAAAAGGTTACTGGCTTTGATAATAGTAGCCAGGGCGTCAACCGAAGCGGGGGGACGGGGGGGCGCAGCCCCCCATAAGAGGGGGCTCGGGGGGCGCAGCCCCCCGCTAAAAAAAAAAAACAAATCTCTACACAGAATTAAATCGATTGGTTAGGTTAGGTTAGACTGATGTCAATAACAGAGCGGAGGGAGCCGAGCGAGCGGAGCGAGCGTACCGCGGCAGCGGTCGGCGACCGCCGGAGAATTACATTTTTCAAAGTTGATTTTTGTGCCAACCCTATACATTTTGCCTTCGGCATTTTACATTACAGCGAGCGTTTATAAATTGCCGACGCTTTATGTAAACGGCGGAATCGTACAAAAAGCCTGCGACATATACACCCTAAGGATGGACAAAACATTACAAAGTCACAGACATGTCAAAAGCTGACTGCTGCTACCAGCTAGTTGGTGTTTTATTTTTATCCAACTAAGTTGATCAAAAACCATCCAGAAAAAAAGAATCAACACAGCCAAGCATGTCTGTCTACAGTTAATCCAAATAGACATTCAATAAAATTTTGAAAAAGTTTACTAATCCTATCTGTGTCGGATACTATGAATAAAATAATATTAACTAGTTATTAATAATTCAATAGTCACCAAAAAAAAAACAATTAAGAAAAGTTAAAGAAATAAATTTGAAAAAGTTGGACGACCACGGAACTTTAAAACTAGGAAATAATAAAATAAATTAATAGTAAGCGTTCACGGCTATCACAAATATCAAAACCTAGCTTTGGGCAAGACATGTCTTGCGCAAAGCTAGGTGGGAATGGGAGCTATCTTCTTTCTTCAGCTCCAACCTATCCTCTGAAAAGATTAGTGGGGAATTTACCTAGCTGTGGTACCGGTAACGAGAGTACTCAAAGTCGTGAACCCAACCAAAGTTCCTCCACAGCACTATGTGCTTGATGTGGAGTGACAGTAAATATTCCGTCACGGAACACACCTAACTATGCGTTAACCCAACTAACCCCAAAAAAAACTACCCAAAATCTAGTAAATATGCACTTTTTTCCTTCTTCATACCGTGTGGTCATCTAGATTTAAGTCGTCCATCTTCTTCGTATCAACTGAATATGATCATTGCCATCATATTGTCATCAGATTTATTGTTTGTTATCAAGTTTTTCATATCTGAAACATTTAAGTCAATTAGAACAGGAAAACACTTGCACATCCTATCCAATCCTACATACAAGAAGAAATACTAGAAACTAACCTATAATTACTATATTTTAATTATTTTGCGTGAAAAATTGAACACAATATTTGTAATAAAATTAAATTTTTCAATGTTTACAGTTTGTTTGACAGAATTCCGTCAAAATTGTCATGAGTCATTTTGTTCATGACACAAACAAAAAGACATTATTTACAATGAACTTATCTCCATGACTACGTCAAATTACGAAAATAATAAGAAATTGAATTAAATTGAATTGAAATTGGAAAACCAGCTAAATTATATACTTACACATTAATACACTGTCTACACTAATTCTACAAGCTAGATAGGTAAAAAAAACGGCGACTCTTCAGTCGTCTCTCCACTCCGCACTCTTCTAAAACGCATCTTCAGCATCATAACACAACGGAAAATCACATCAACACATTTGCTTTTAGCAGCAAATCACGCGAAGCTCGCCAAACTTCAAAAAGGCCTCTTCTTGAAACCTGTATGGACGCACTTGATAAAAACAACACTTAGCTTTTGATTCGACGTGACAAATCCTCATACGTCCGCGACGTTGGCAACGTCGTGCGGCACATGCAACATCAACATTGTGCGGGAAACATCTTCGTAAAGGCACCAACGCTCCTCGTCATGGCTGCCATCATCTTCGCTTAAATCTTCTTTATCGGGGCATCATGGGAGTTCTTCTCGCTTCGCCTACGAAATGCACCTATTATCACTGAATCGAACGCAAGCCTCCACTAAGTCGCGGTCGAACGCGGTCCTAACCCTAGTGGTGGAGGAGAATCCCTAGCGAAATGAAAGAGGCAAACTTATAATATTATAATATGTTTATTTTATCGAAATATTACATTATTGGAAATGTTTAAAATGGCGTCAGGCTCGTAGCACGGGCTACGGCCATCTCCCTAATTAGAGGATTGGCCTGTAACCAATCCCCAGCAGAGCATTAAAAGCAAAACACACTTGTTAGAGTGATAGTTTAAAGCAAATTGTTTAATTTGTTTTAATACATTTTTACAACACTGAAAATAAAACAAGACACGAAATATAAGTAACAAAATACAATAGACACTCAGTCAATATCATAATGAGATGACCGATGACAGCAAAGAGCTCTTTGCTTCAACACTCCTCCTTAATCTCATCATGCTAATGAACACTCATTCATTCACACAAACCCATTTCTCTCATACACCACACGTTTACCCTTTGGTAAAGCTTTGGTTAGAGCATCTGCAACCATTCTCTCAGTTTCACGATACTCTAGTTTAGTCACACCTGACTCGAGCTTTATACCAATTAGAGGATTGGCCTGTAACCAATCCCCAGCAGAGCATTAAAAGCAAAACACACTTGTTAGAGTGATAGTTTAAAGCAAATTGTTTAATTTGTTTTAATACATTTTTACAACACTGAAAATAAAACAAGACACGAAATATAAGTAACAAAATACAATAGAATAGACACTCAGTCAATGTCAGTCAATATCATGATGAGATGACCGATGACAGCAAAGAGCTCTTTGCTTCAACATCCCTCTCATCAACGAAATTCAAACTGGTATTACTTTTCATAAATAAATGGCACAAAACGCGGAAAGAAGCTGCCAGCACGAACGCGGCGAGCATGTAGGACGCATGCACGCCACAGTACCTACCTACTTACCTAGGTAGTTCCAATTTAAAATTAAAAACTTTAAATTAAAGAAAGAAAGAAATATTTTTTTATTTGCAAGAATACAAGTATATAAAGGTCTTACAATAGTAATACAAATGTTGTAGCATTGTAGTCTGCCGAACAAATCGGCGTGCAAATACTGATGAATTTTTTCATCAATTTATTATTTAAACAATTTTTAATAGTTTGTCTATTTTAAACAGTTAAAATATAGAGCGAACCTTCCTTATATTCTAAGTATATACTTAAACAATAATTGTTTTATACTATAAAAACAGTTTCTTATATAATTTTTTTTCAAAGTATCCAAATTAAAACCAATTAAAAATAATAAAAAGAGGGCATTTTTTTATCACTACATAAATAATATTAATTAAAAAATGAAAAAGGGGGGGGGTGGTAAAATAAAATGATTTTTTAAATTAATATTTTTAATTAAAAAATAATTAACAAATAAATAAAATAAAATTCCCCCCTTTTTGATTGCCTGAAATAAATGAATTTATTATTATTTATTTATTTAATATTACTCTTTATTTGGAATTTTAATAAAAATAAACAAAATAAATGCCCCTTTTTTATTTTTTTAATATTATTTTTAATTAAAAAATTCCCCCTTTTCATTTTTTTTATTATTGAAAAAAAATTAAAAAAAAATGCCTCCTATTTTATTTTTTATATTATTTTTTATTTGGAATTTTAATAAAAATACGAGTATAAACAAAAAAATGCCTTCCTTTTCAATTTTTTTTATTAATATTTAAAAATAGTTAAGAAATAAATAAAATAAAATGCCCCCTTTTTATTGCCTGAAATAAATGAATTTATTATTATTTAGTCAATTAATATTATTTTTTATTTGGAATTTTATTAAAAATAAACAAAACAAATGCCCCCTTTTTATTTTTTAATATTATTTTTAATTTAGAAAATTCATAAAAGTAAAATAAAATGCCCCCTTTTCTTTCTTTATTTATATTGAAAAATAATTAAGAAATAAATAAAATAAAATGCCCTCCTATTTTTTTTTTTTTTTTTTTTTTTTTTTTTTTTTTTTATAATAAACAAAAAAAATGCCTCCGTTTTTTTTATTAATATTTTTAAATAAAAAACAATTAAGAAATAAATAAAATAAAATGCCTCTTTAATATTTCTAATATTTCATTTTTTTAGGAAATAGAATATCTGAAAATATTTTTGAATTAAATTGAAAAAACTAATTTTTTTTATTCTAAAAAGTATGATGATGTTTAAAATAATCAATCATTAATGGTCAATCACGATTGACGAGTTAATCATTAGTCATCAATCATTCATCAAACTAAATTTTGCCCAACACTGGGTATGGGGGTGGATATCGGGCGGGGAACTCGTTTCGGTGCGGGGAGACATTTCCTAGGAATTTATTCTTGACTAGCGACCCGCCCCGGCTCCGCACGGGAAAATAGTTATTGTGGGTTATCCTTAAGTATATTATGCATGTATTATACATATAACCTTCCTCTTGAATCACTCTATCTATTAAAAAAACCTCATCAAAATCCGTTGCGTAGTTTTAAAGATTTAAACATACCTACACAGTTATACGATGATATATATGTAGTGATAGTGAAGTGCATTCATTTTATTTGACTGATACCCGGAGTGCGTTCAGTGGCTTCGAGCGTAGTTGTTCGGTTAAATTTTAACCCGTTTGAGTTGCAACCGAGCCACTGAACGATCGAGTTGTTTTTATAACCTCAAATATTTAACGAGAGAAAATTCTTCTCCTGTCTCAATTTTTTTCCACTTTTACCCCCTGGCCACAGCTTCGCGCGACGCCGCCGCCGCCGCCGCCGCCGTCGCGCGAAGCTGTGGCCAGGCCCATACATTACAGACGTATTAGACGCCTGTGATATACAAATTTAATAAAATTATTATAAAGTAACAACGAAACAAAATGGCGGGCTTTTTGAGTCTTTTGACTTTGACATAAATTGCAAGCTTTAAACGTCAAATAGCTGTCAGAGTAAAAATTAACCATCTCATTAGACGGTTGTTTGGTTGTTTCGCTCTGAGCCACGGAACGGGTGAAACTACGCTCTGACAGCTGTCAGGGTAAAATTTCACCGAGCCACGGAACGGTTAGAGCGCGCACCAGAGCGCGCTCGAGTGCACTCGTACGAAGCCACTGAACGCGCCCCAGTGTTTCATTCCTAACTCTATGGACACAGAACGGTCTACTATAAAGCCGACCAATCAGGGACAGCCTTCGGACAGTTGATAATTTGACAATTTTAAGATTGTAATTTGACGGTTTCACTTCGACAGATTACAAGAAGTATATTACAATCTACCAAATAATAATACGTTAAATTGTAAGCAGTATGTTAAGGTTCACAATCTTTCGACAGTTCACAATCTCGCGAGATAGATTATAACCTAACGGTATTTACAATTTTACGGTGACATATACAGGGCGTCCCACGGATTTAGGCGACTAGGCTATGCCACATGGAGGGAAAGTAACTTAAATATTGTAGGTAGAACATTTTACTGAAAGAAGACATTATTTTATTTCTAAAAACTATCAAAACTGCATTCATACATTTTTTTATAATTACATGGTTGAACTGGGAATCGAACCCGCTATACAAGAAAAAAAAATATCCTGTAGTTTTATCATACCGATCAAAAGGCTTCATCCTTAGAGTATAAATAGAAAATTTTCTGGGAGGGATACAGTACGCCTATCGAGTATGAACTGTAAGCACGGATATGAACAGTCCGAATATCTTCAGCGCGTTCGTTTAGTATCAAATGGTTATCGGAACTGATTATTTTTCCCGGTGATAATAAGAAATTTAATAGGAGAACATTTTGAAATGTGCAGTGATAAGTTGCAAACATGACTTGAGGAACAAATCAAAAAAGAAAAATGTTATTGATTTCACCGCCCATACAAAATCTGCCAAAATTTGCTTACGCTTGACATAAAGGCAGCGGAGCGATGCGCGTGCTCTGTGTATATTTATTCTCTAAGGCTTCATCATAAGGGTTATTTTTTGCTAAATAACATAGTGTTAGAAATGAAAGGAAGACTATGTATTTTAACATTTTTAATACAAAATTTATCAATTTTATCAAATGTTCGAAATGACCCGTTGAATACAAATCACACTCTTTATTTCACTCCCTGTCGATTTTTTAACTTGTTGTGGTGGATATTTAGAATAATACGTCTAAGTTCTGTTTGTAGCTCGTGGACACTTTCGTACCGGTTCTTGTAAACAAATTTTTTTTACATAGTCCCTTTAAAAAAATCTAACGGGACTAGATCTGGCGATCTCGGCCGGCCACATCAAATGTTAAAATTCATAGTCTTCCATTTATTTCTGACACTATGTTATTTAGCAAAAAATAATCCTTATGATGAAGCCTTTCGATTGGTATGATAAAACTACAGGGTGATTTTTTTTCTCGTGTAGCGGGTTCGATTCCCGGTTCAACCATGTAATTATAAAAAAATGTATGAATGCAGTTATGATAGTTTTTAGAAATAAAATAATGTCTTCTTTCAGTAAAATGTTCTACCTACAATATTTAAGGTACTTTCCCTCCATGTGGCATAGCCGTGGGACGCCCTGTATATTAAATTCCTGATACAGAGGTCAACAGGCGGCTTTATTGCTATAAGGTAGCAATCTCTTCCAGGCAATACGTCAGTGTCTGTGTTTCCTTATGTTTAATTAAGCCCTACTAAGTAACTTACTTTATGGGGTTATATATTCTTTTATTTACCTAAAGCCCGATCAGAAAAATAAGAATCGTCGCCAAATAGCGGAATTTCAATGGAACTAATTTTATAATGGAAATTGTTGCTATAAACATTAAAATATACACGTGGCTTTCTTTTTTTCTGGTCCAGGGTTTACTTACAGTTAGCTTACTGCTTACTCGCACTAAACTTTTCATCAGACATAGATAGCAATAATGCTTTTCTCAAGTGTGTGTTCTCTTATTGCGTAGTTAAATTACTACTTGCACAAAACTTTTTGTCACTTATATTACAGGCATAAGATTTTTCTCCAGTGTGTCTTCTCATATGTATAGTTAAATTATAATTATCAGAATACTTTTTGTCACATATACTGCAGGCGTAAGGTTTTTCTCCAGTGTGTGTTCTCATATGTGAAGTTAAATGACTTTTACAAGAAAAACTTTTGTCACATATATTGCAGGCATAAGGTTTTTGTTCAGTGTGTATTCTCATATGTCTAGTTAGAGAGCCACTATCAAAGAATACTTTGTCACACATATCACATACATAAGGCGTTTCTCCAGTGTGTCTTCTCATATGTACAGTTAAATTATAATTATCAGAAAACTTATTGTCACATATACTACAGGCATAAGGTTTTTCTCCAGTGTGTGTTCTCTTATGTTTAATTAGAATATCCATTCGACTATACCTTTTGTCACATATACTGCAGGCATAAGGTTTTTCTCCAGTGTGTCTTCTCATATGTATAGTTAAATTACAATTATGAGAAAACTTTTTGTCACATATACTGCAGGCATAAGGTTTTTCTCCAGTGTGTTTTTTCTTATGAGTAGTTAATGCATCATTCTTAGAAAACTTTTTGTCACATATATTGCAGGCATAAGGTTTTTGTCCAGTGTGTGTTCTGATATGTTCAGTCAGATAGGTATTCATTGTAAACCTTTTGTCACATATATCACATACGTAAGGAGTTTCCCCAGTGTGTGTTCTCATATGCATAGTTACATAACTTTTGTAAGAAAACTTTTTGTCACATATATTGCAGGCATAAGGTTTTTCGGGAGTATGTATAATTAAATGTCTTAATATTTTTTTTCTAGTTATTGCTATAAAAGAACACACATCACAAATAAAATTTGTTGGAGCAGAGTGTGCCTTCAAATGCGATTGTAAGACGTCTTTCCTGTTAGTTTTGTAATCACAAATATTACACAAATACACATTGGATAACAGTATATTACTCAGAATTTTATCTGATGGGCTTATTTCTGTATTAGCTTTTGAGTTTATTTGAACATTTGTCTTTCGTAGCATTGTCTTGTTATTTGTAACTTATTGAAGTTTCAGTGTTTAATTTCAGCTGCTTCTTTTCTGTATCACTTTTCATTTATTTCTGAAAAATAATTTAAAACATTATATATTTCTCAATTGAAATCAGAAAATAAAAAGCCTGTTCTGGGGGTGCTTCGGTTTTTAGGGTTCCGAACCCCTAAACAAAAAAGCGGCTAATGCGAGTCGGACTCGCCTATGAAGGGTTCCGTAATATAATAGTTACAATTTATGACATTAAAAAACACTACTTACTAGATTTCGTTCAAACCAACTTTTGGTGGAAGTTTGCAATGTACATCATATATTTTCTTTTAGTTTTATCATTCTCTTATTTTAGAAGTTACAGGGGACACACATTTTACACTTTTTGAAGTGTCTATCGCCAGGCCCAGCGCACTCCACGCCAGAGCTGCAGAATGTACCTGCTTGTGTACGCTTGTGAAGACGCTGTTATTTAGTCTGTAGTAATAGGGACTCTCGCGGCCCGGTCTTAAGGTGCATTTTGTTTCAATATGAGCGCAAAGACAAACGGTAGGCTATTATAGCCAGGGTCACGTTTGACGCGTTCAATGTAATTTGAACGTTAGTGGCGTGGTAGCTAGAATTAAATTCGCACGTTTGCTATCAGAGAGTGCACCTACTGTACCTAGTACGAATATAATTCTGTGCTATCGCGCAAACTATTCAGTTTAGAAAAAAATATATTAGAAACCTCAATATCATTTTTGAAGGCCTATCCATAGATAACCTACACATACAAGCTTGATGATTTTTTTTTATTGAGTTTCAGTTCTAAGTATGGGAACCCCCATGGTTATGTTATGATTATGATTTGGATGGAGAGGGAAGGGCACCAAGTACCCAAGACCACTGCGACCCATAGTGGATCTTATTATAGTCGGCCCTCATAGGCTACATAGCCTCTTACAAACCGACCGCTTTGAAGAAGCTGACGGTTTTGGTGGGATTTAGGCTTCGGGCCTCATGGGGGCAAGCTTGTGCGCTCCCAGCACCCGACTCCTCTTATTGACGAGAGCATCGCACTCACAAAGAATGTGAAGTGGGGTTTCCTCTTCGTCCGCACAGAATCTGCAGTAAGGGTTTTCTGATAAGCCCATCCTGTTCATGTGCTTATTGAGTTTACAATGCACAGTGAGGGCCCTAATGAGTATATGTATGCTCAACCGGTCGAGTTTTAGTATCTCGGTTCTTGATTTAGGTAGGAACCCCGGAATGAGTAGTTTTGAGTGTGCAAGGCCAGCAGATTCGAGCCAGGTGTTGTGTGCTTGGTGCCTTTCCCAGGCCAACAGTTGGCGCCTCATGGGCTCCGGCCCAGTAGGTCGGGCACCGGATCCTTGCTTTGCCAGCTCATCTGCTGCCTCGTTCCCCCCAATTCCCGAGTGTCCAGGCACCCAGCCCAGGCACACTGAGTTGGAGCTGCCCAGTATTTAGGGCAACAATGCATTCCAGGGTAAGTCTGGATGCCACTTCATAGAAAATCAGTGCTTTTAATGCGGCCCGACTGTCCGAGAGTATGAGGATCCTTTTGCTGGTAAACTCCAGGTTGAGATGCATGCATAAGTTATAGTTTTTTTTTGTGAAAACTTAATGCGGTTCACAAATATTCACAATATACATCTACTTACCAAGTTTCAATAGTAAAGCTATTATAGTTTCGGGTAAAAGTGGCTGTGACATACGGACGGACAGACAGACACACAGATAGACATAACGAATCCGAGGTTCAATTTTTTGCCATTTGGTTACGGAACCCTAAAAACAATACATCGATTTTGCTACTTAAAAATATCGGCAGATATTTTATTTAAGTCGCAAAATCGACAAAAGCTGAAGCAAATGAATCCTGCTGCAGCAGGATCATGTTGAGACAAACAAAGTGCAAGCAAGATGGATGGAGCTGAAAATTCTTACAGAATATTTGACAGAGAAGAAGTGCACTTACGTCCGTCGAGACGACGCGTCGTCTCCATAAATCACAAAAGAACAGAACTAACAAACAAAAAAAGTAAAAATTAAATAAAATTCAATACCTACACACAATTTTCTTCTTGTAAATAAATAGTTTTTTTTGTCACACATAGCAATAATGCTTTTCTCAAGTGTGTGTTATCTTAATGAGTAGATAAATTACTACTTGCAGAAAATATCACATACATAAGGCGTTTCTCCAGTGTGTCTTCTCATATGTATTGTTAAATTATAATTATCAGAAAACTTATTGTCACATATACTGCAGGCATAAGGTTTTTCTCCAGTGTGTGTTCTCTTATGTTTAATTAGAATACTCATTTGACTATACCTTTTGTCACATATACTGCAGGCATAAGGTTTTTCTCCAGTGTGTCTTCTCATATGTATAGTTAAATTACAATTATGAGAAAACTTTTTGTCACATATCCTGCAGGCATAAGGGTTTTCTCCAGTGTGTGTTCTCATATGTTTAGTTAAATTACTATTATTAGAAAACTTTTAGTCACATATACTGCAGGCATAAGGTTTTTCTCCAGTGTGTCTTCTCATATGTATAGTTAAATTATATTTATGAGAAAACTTTTTGTCACATATACTGCAGGCATAAGGTTTTTCTCCAGTGTGTTTTCTCTTATGACTAGTTATAGCATTATTCTTAGAACTTTTTGTCACATATATTACAGGCATAAGATTTTTCTCCAGTGTGTATTCTCATATGTATAGTTAAATTATAATTACCAGAATACTTTTTGTCACGTACTGCAGCCATAAGGTTTTTCTCCAGTGTGTCTTCTCATATGTATAGTTAAATTACTATTATTAGAAAACTTTTTGTCACATATACTGCAGGCATAAGATTTTTCTCCAGTGTGTCTTCTCATATGTATAGTTAAATTACAATTACGAGAAAACTTTTTGTCACATATACTGCAGGCATAAAGTTTTTCTCCAGTGTGTGTTCTAATATGTTGAGTTAAATTACTATTATCAGAAAACTTTTTGTCACATATACTGCAGGCATAAAGTTTTTCTCCAGTGTGTGTTCTAATATGTTGAGTTAAATTACTATTATCAGAAAACTTTTTGTCACATATACTGCAGGCATAAAGTTTTTCTCCAGTGTGTGTTCTCATATGTCTAGTTAAATTACTATTATTAGAAAACTTTTTGTCACATATACTGCAGGCATAAGGTGTTTCTCCAGTGTGTGTTCTCATATGTTTAGTTAAATTACTATTACCAGAAAACTTTTTGTCACATATACTGCAGGCATAAGGTTTTTCTCCAGTGTGTCTTCTCATATGTGTAGTTAAATTACTATTACCACAAAACTTTTTGTCACATATACTGCAGGCATAAGGTTTTTCTCCAGTGTGTCTTCTCATATGTATAGTTAAATTACTATTATTAGAAAACTTTTTGTCACATATACTGCAGGCATAAGGTTTTTCTCCAGTGTGTCTTCTCATATGTAAAGTTAAATGACCTATATGAGAAAAACTTTTGTCACATATATTGCAGGCATAAGGCTTTTGTTCAGTGTGTATTCTCATATGTCTAGTTAGAGAGCCACTATCAAAGAATACTTTGTCACACATATCACATACATAAGGCGTTTCCCCAGTGTGTCTTCTCATATGTACAGTTAAATGATTATTTTTAGAAAACTTTTTGTCACATATACTGCAGGCATAAGGTTTTTCTCCAGTGTGTCTTCTCATATGTATAGTTAAATTATAATTATCAGAAAACTTATTGTCACATATACTGCAGGCATAAGGTTTTTCTCCAGTGTGTGTTCTCAGATGTATAGTTAAATTACTATTATTAGAAAACTTTTTGTCACATATACTGCAGGCATAAGGTTTTTCTCCAGTGTGTCTTCTCATATGTTTAGTTAAATTACTATTATCACAAAACTTATTGTCACATATACTGCAGGCATAAGGTTTTTCTCCAGTGTGTCTTCTCATATGTATAGTTAAATTACTATTATTAGAAAACTTTTTGTCACATATACTGCAGGCATAAGGTTTTTCTCCAGTGTGTCTTCTCATATGTCTAGTTAGAGAGCCACTATCAAAGAATACTTTGTGACACATATCACATACATTAGGCGTTTCTCCAGTGTGGCTTCTCATATGTATTGTTAAATTATAACTATCAGAAAACTTATTGTCACATATACTGCAGGCATAAGGTTTTTCTCCAGTGTGTGTACCCATATGTTTAGTTAAATTACTATTACCAGAAAACTTTTTGTCACATATATTGCAGGCATAAGGTTTTTGTTCAGTGTGTATTCTCATATGTCTAGTTAGAGAGCCACTATCAAAGAATACTTTGTCACACATATCACATACATAAGGCGTTTCTCCAGTGTGTCTTCTCATATGTACAGTTAAATTATTATTTTGAGAAAACTTTTTGTCACATATACTGCAGGCATAAGGTTTTTCTCCAGTGTGTCTTCTCATATGTATAGTTAAATTATAATTATCAGAAAACTTATTGTCACATATACTGCAGGCATAAGGTTTTTCTCCAGTGTGTTTTCTCTTATGACTAGTTAAAGCATTATTCTTAGAAAACTTTTTGTCACATATATTGCAGGCATAAGGTTTTTGTCCAGTGTGTGTTCTCATATGTTTAGTTACATAACTTTCGTAAGAAAACTTTTTGTCACATATACTGCAGGCAAAAGGTTTTTCTCCAGTGTGTGTTCTCATATGTTTAGTTAAATTACTATTACCAGAAAACTTTTTGTCACATATATTGCAGGCATAAGGTTTTTGTTCAGTGTGTATTCTCATATGTCTAGTTAGAGAGCCACTATCAAAGAATACTTTGTCACACATATCACATACATAAGGCGTTTCTCCAGTGTGTCTTCTCATATGTACAGTTAAATTATTATTTTGAGAAAACTTTTTGTCACATATACTGCAGGCATAAGGTTTTTCTCCAGTGTGTCTTCTCATATGTATAGTTAAATTATAATTATCAGAAAACTTATTGTCACATATAATGCAGGCATAACGTTTTTCTCCAGTGTGTTTTCTCTTATGACTAGTTAAAGCATTATTCTTAGAAAACTTTTTGTCACATATACTGCAGGCATAAGGTTTTTCTCCAGTGTGTCTTCTCATATGTGAAGTTAAATGACTTTTACAAGAAAAACTTTTGTCACATATATTGCAGGCATAAGGTTTTTGTCCAGTGTGTGTTCTCATATGTTTAGTTACATAACTTTTGTAAGAAAACTTTTTGTCACATATATTGCAAGCATAAGGTTTTCCAGGAGTATGTATAATTAAATGTCTTAATATTTCTTGTCTAGTTATCGCTATAAAAGAACATACATCACAAATAAAATTTGTTGGAGGAGAGTGTGCCTTCAAATGCGATTGTAAGACGTCTTTCCTGTTAGTTTTGTAATCACAAATATTACACAAATACACATTGGATAACAGTATATTACTCAGAATTTTATCTGATGGGCTTATTTCTGTTTTAGCTTTTGAGTTTATTTGAACATCTGTCTTTCGTAGCATTGTCTTGTCATTTGTAATTTATTGAAGTTTCAGTGTTTAATTTCAGCTGCTTCTTTTCTGTATCAATTTTCATTTATTTCTGAAAAATAATTTAAAACATACATATTTCTCAATTGAAATCAGAAAATAAAAAGCCTGCTCTGGGGGTGCTTCGGTTTTTAGGGTTCCGTACCTCTAGAGTCGGACTCGCCTATGAAGGGTTCCGTAATAGTTACAATTTATGACATATTAAAAAACACTACTTACTAGATCTCATTCAAACCAATTTTTGGTGGAAGTTTGCAATGTAAAGCCTGACCAAAGAAATAAGAAACCTGCTCTGGGGGCGCCACGTGTATATTTTTACGACTATGGCAACAATTTCCCTTATAAAATTAGTTCCATTGAAATTCCGCAATATGGCGAGGTTTCTTATTTCTTTGGTCGGGCTATACATCATATATTTTCTTTTAGTTTTATCGTTCTCTTATTTTAGAAGTTACAGGGGACACACATTTTACACTTTTTGAAGTGTCTATCGCCAGGCCCAGCGCACTCCACGCCAGAGCTGCAGAAGATACCTACGCCGGGCGGCCGCGATTTCGCGGCCATTTAGTAGGAAAAACGCGCGCGCTTGTGAAGACGCTGTTATTTAGTCTGTAGTAATACGGACTCTCGCAGCCCGGTCTTAAGGTGCATTTTGTTTTAATATGAGCGCAACGACAAACGGTAGGCTATTATAGCCAGGGTCACGTTCGACGCGTTCAATGTAATTTGAACGTTAGTGGCGTGGTAGCTAGAATTAAATTCGCACGTTTGCTATCAGAGAGTGCGCCTTCTGTACCTAGTACGATTATATAATTCTGTGCTATTCGCGCAAACTATTCAGTTTAGAAAAATATATATTAGAAACCTCAATATCATTTTTGAAGGCCTATCCATAGATAACCTACAAGTGCCCCTCGGTGGGGACATATATGAGCTGTTAACACACACACACACAGGCTTGATGAAATTTTTTTTATTGAGTTTCAGTTCTAAGTATGGTAACCCCCATGATTATGATTATGATTTAGATGGAGAGGGAAGGGCACCAAGTAAGTACCCAAGACACTGCGACCCATAGTGGATCTTATAATAGTCGGCTCTCATAGGCTACATCGCGTCTTCTAAACCGACCGCTTTGAAGAAGCTGACGGTTTTGGTGGGATTTAGGCTTCGGGCTTCATGGGGGGCAAGCTTGTGCGCTCCCAGCACCCGACTCCTCTTACTGACGAGAGCATCGCACTCACAAAGAATATGAAGTGGGGTTTCCTCTTCGTCTGCACAGAATCTGCAGTAAGGGTTTTCTGATAAGCCCATCCTGTTCATGTGCTTATTGAGTTTACAATGCACAGTGAGGGCCCTAATGAGCAGTGTCCAGAATATCTTAATGCAGCTGTTGTCAAAAGTATGGATACGACTTTTTTCTCGGGGATCGATTTTTTTTTCCGGGAATTTTAATACTTTTTGTTTTTTTACTTAAAATAATCAGAAAAGGTTTGTGTTGCCAGGGTTGCCATGTTCTTTTTTTATTTTAATATTTTTGCTGCTTTTGTAACTTTTTTTGCTTAATTGACAAAGAAGTTTCATAAAAGAAACTCTTTGTTTTTAAACTCATAATACACGTACTTAAATCACTATCATGTTAAGACAGGTAAGTACAAACAATGTAAGGTATAGAATACCTATCTCACGAAATTCGAAAATGTTGCATAAGAAAAATATACAGATTGGTGGTTTATGAATCAATTCTAAATAGTATATGGAAATCCAGTACCTACTCACTAAATAAGCCTATTAAAGATCCGTTAATTCCAAATAATTCTGTATCGATAGCCAAACTTGTTGTTTTTAACAAAGAATCCAAAATCAAAGAGAAAAGCCGGGTCAACTGTAGATCTCGATCACAAAAGACAATGGGACAAGCGCACTCAAAGTTACAGCTATGCAAAGAACGACACAAAAGGTAACCAGATAAATGTTTAAATTGCCCTTAAATATATAGGGTGTACATTTATTAGCAGTGTCCGGAATATCTTGATACAGATGTTGACAAAAGTAGCAAAACCTTAATTTTTGGATATTTCGGATATCAACTTCTTTTTAGTGTACCACCTGTTTACATTAGTTGTTCGTTTGTTTGCTTTAAAATAAAACTAATATTTGAATAAAATAACATTTCATATATTCAATAACAGAGAAATATAATACTTGTAAAAAGTACAAAATACTTCTTATTGTTAACATAGTAAAAATAGGTTTTTGGTTTAGACATTTAATGTATGTAACAAACGAAACAAAAGAAAAAGTACACAATACTATCTTATAAAATAGTATTTTTTTTACAGTACAATCGTCACTGTTAATTAATTTCATTTCCTGTAAGTATACGTTAGTGAGCTATAAAACCCCTGAGTGACGGATACTTGATACATTAATTTTAGTATTCTGAAAATAATGAGAAATCCTAACCTTCCATTAGTCAGTTTTTGTTATTTCTAGCATCCTTGGTCTAGTTCAGACGTCAATCGGTCTTAAATGGATACGTTACGTTTTTTCTGTATGCGAGAATAAGTAATTGTTTATCCATTCCTGAGGGTTTTATAGCTCGCAAACCTCAAGAAGCTAGTAACACAAAAGGATTATTCGTTTTGATCATTTTTAGATATAAATTAATAAATGAGTTCCTTTTAAGTTGTAAAATCCGTTTATGGCTAGAAAAAGAGCGCTCTACGTCAGTGGATGTGAGAGGGGCAAATCTATATTTTCTTATATCCGGATCATTTATATCTCTATCCATTTTCTCACAATAATCTCTAATTATATCTAGATCGGGATTCCTATCCCTCACTTTTTCAACTTTTTTATTTAAACAAGTTTTTTGAAAGACATATTAGATGAAACTTACTCGGCAATAAAGAATGAAAAACTCTGGATATCATTAGACGAGACCACGGACTTTTTAGGGAGAAATGTTATGCATTTTATAGTACAACCGCCACACGAAAATAACTGCAAAAGACCATATTTAACTGCTTGCAAAGTACTGGATGTAGTGGACGGTCTAGATATAATTAGAGATTATTGTGAGAAAATGGATAGAGATATAAATGATCCGGATATAAGAAAATATATTTATTTATTTATTGGACCACCAGTAGAAATTACAATCATGCTTACAAATTTTAAACAAAAAAATAGAACTTAAACTAAATGCATTTCTTGTTAAAGGTAGCCACATCATTCAACAATAGTAAATTACAATGTTAGCATCTATAATAATAATAATAATAATAATAATAATAATAATAAAGTATTTATTTCCCCAACAATAATACATTTGAGTAAGCAAAAGCATAATAAATGGAACATGTACATTAGATAATTGTTGAGGCTGGCCCCTAAACTAGGAGAAATCCTGTACTATAGGAAACCAGGCCTCCACCTCGGAAAGTTATACAGGAAAGTAGGATAATCTTGAACTAATTTTATAAAGATTGAAATTTTCACAAAATCGGGAATACTAAAATTTAAAACAAATTGAAAATAAAACTAAAATAATAATGAAAAGAGTGTGTGTGGGTATGCATGCGAGTGTGTGGGTGTGTTGTGGAGTGTGTGTGTGTGTGTGTGTGTGTGTGAGTGTGTGTATGTGAATGTGTGAGTGTGTGAAAGTATGTGTTTATGGTGTAATAAGCGTGCTAGCCATAGACGTAGAATAAATAAGGTAGCTAAGAACAAACTAAAAGAAGGTCTTCAACTTCATCATAAGTTAGATTAAGCAACCAGTCAGAGACTATTTTTTTACAGGAATATTTGGACATAGAATATATCTTGTTAATTTTGTTGCATTTTTTATAAATGTAAGACCCGAGGAAGGCAAAGTAGTGGTGGGAAAATACAGTACGACAGCTTTTAGTGTCACAGATAAAATCTTGACGCCTATTTTGACTTACCAAAGAAGGATCAAAGATAAGCGAGGAATGTTTCCTAAGTACTACGTTTAAAACAAATAATTTCCGTATGGACAAGACTTTCCAGTCATTGTAAAGTGCAGTTGAGGGATAAAGAAAAGACTTGAACAATGCCACTTTTAATACTGCTTTTTGGGCAACCTCAAGTTTTTTGAGTGTAGTCTTTGGTACACCACCCCAAGACGTTATGCAGTAAAAGAGCAAAGACTGGCACATAGCAAAATAAACCATTTTGATTATATTAAAATCAGCAATTTGGCGAAGAGTTTTAAAAATAAAAATTAGTTTTCTTATACGGGAAGACAGTAAATTAATATGCTTTTTAAAATTAAGGTGTTTATCAATAATAACTCCCAAATACCTTATGTCGTCAACGTATTCAATGCTCGGGCAAGAGCATAGGGAAGATACTTGACCTGTAAGACAAGTATGAGCAATTAAGCCAGTAGAAGCAGAAGGAAGAGAGGATTGACGAATTCCAAAAGTTATCGCTTTGGTTTTTTCGGTGTTTATGGTTAAAAAATTCAATATAACAGTACGAACTAAACCATATTATACATTTTGTTATGTTATGGCTACAATTACTAAAATTCTAATTGAACAGTACCACTGAGAAAAAAGAATTAAATTAAATTAAAAGAATTAAATTAAAAGAATTAAATTTGCCCCTCTCACATCCACTGACGTAGAGCGCTCTTTTTCTAGCTATATATGGATTTTACAACATAAAAGGAACTCATTTATTAATTTATATCTAAAAATGATCAAAATGAATAATCCTTTTGTGTTCCTAGCTTCTTGAGGTTTGCGAGCTATAAAACCCTCAGGGATGGTAAACGATTACTTATTCTCGCATACAGAAAAAACGTAACGTATCCATTTAAGACCGATTGACGTCTGAACTAGACCAAGGATGCTAGAAATAACAAAAACTGACTAATGGAAGGTTAGGATTTCTCACTATTTTCAGAATACTAAAATTAATGTATCAAGTATCCGTCACCCAGGGGTTTTATAGCTCACTAACGTATACTTACAGGAAATTAAATTAATTAACAGTAACGATTGTACTGTAAAAAAAATACTATTTTAAAAGATAGTATTGTGTACTTTTTCTTTTGTTTCGTTTGTTACATACATTAAATGTCTAAACCAAAAACCTATTTTTACTATGTTAACAATAAAAAGTATTTTGTACTTTTTACAAGTATTATATTTCTCTGTTATTGAATATATGAAATGTTAATTTATTCAAATATTAGTTTTATTTTAAAGCAAACAAACGAACAACTAATGTAAACAGGTGGTACACTAAAAAGAAGTTGATATCCGAAATATCCAAAAATTAAGGTTTTGCTACTTTTGTCAACATCTGTATCAAGATATTCCGGACACTGCTAATAAATGTACACCCTATATATTTAAGGGCAATTTAAACATTTATCTGGTTACCTTTTGTGTCGTTCTTTGCATAGCTGTAACTTTGAGTGCGCTTGTCCCATTGTCTTTTGTGATCGAGATCTACAGTTGACCCGGCTTTTCTCTTTGATTTTGGATTCTTTGTTAAAAACAACAAGTTTGGCTATCGATACAGAATTATTTGGAATTAACGGATCTTTAATAGGCTTATTTAGTGAGTAGGTACTGGATTTCCATATACTATTTAGAATTGATTCATAAACCACCAATCTGTATATTTTTCTTATGCAACATTTTCGAATTTCGTGAGATAGGTATTCTATACCTTACATTGTTTGTACTTACCTGTCTTAACATGATAGTGATTTAAGTACGTGTATGAGTTTAAAAACAAAGAGTTTCTTTTATAAAACTTCTTTGTCAATTAAGCAAAAAAAGTTACAAAAGCAGCAAAAATATTAAAATAAAAAAAGAACATGGCAACCCTGGCAACACAAACCTTTTCTGATTATTTTAAGTAAAAAAACAAAAAATATAAAAAATTCCCGGAAAAAAAAATCGATTCCCGAGAAAAAAGTCGTATCCATACTTTTGACAACAGCTGCATTAACATATTCCGGACACTGCTAATGAGTATATGTATGCTCACCCGGTCGAGTTTTAGTATCTCAGTTCTTGATTTGGGTAGGAACCCCGGAATGAGTAGTTTTGAGTGTGCAAGGCCAGCAGATTCGAGCCAAGTGTTGTGTGCTTGGTGCCTTTCCCAGGCCAACATTTGGCGCCTCGAGCCGGATTTCGGCACCCCAAGCATGGGCTCCGGCCCAGTAGGTCGGGCACCGGATCCTTGCCTTGCCAGCTCATCTGCTGCCTCGTTCCCCCCAATCCCCGAGTGTCCAGGCACACTGAGTTGGAGCTGCCCAGTATTTAGGGCAACAATGCATTCCAGGGTAAGTCTGGATGCCACTTCATAGAAAATCAGTGCTTTTAATGCGGCCTGAATGTCCGAGAGTATGAGGATTCTTTTGCCGGTAAACTCCAGGTTGAGATGCATGCATAAGTTATAGTTTTTTTTTTGTGAAAAATTAATGCGGTTCACAAATATTTACAATATACATTATACATCTACTTACCAAGTTTCAATAGCTATTATAGTTTCGGGTAAAAGTGGCTGTGACATACGGACGGACAGACAGACACACAGATAGACATAACGAATCCGAGGTTAAATTTTTTGCCATTTGGTTACGGAACCCTAAAAACAATACATCGATTTTGCAACTTAAAAATATCGGCAGTAATTTTATTTAAGTCGCAAAATCGACAAAAGCTGAAGCAAATGAATCCTGCTACAGCAGGATCAAGTTGAGACAAAGTGCAAGCAAGATGGATGGAGCTGAAAATTCTTACAGAATATTTGAAAGTGAAGAAGTGCACTTACGTCCGACGTTTTTCTCCAGTGTGTATTCTCATATGTCTAGTTAAATTATAATTACCAGAATACTTTTTGTCACATACTGCAGGCATAAGGTTTTTCTCCAGTGTGTGTTCTCATATGTTTAGTTAAATTACTATTATCAGAAAACTTTTTGTCACATATACTGCAGGCATAAAGTTTTTCTCCAGTGTGTGTTCTCATATGTCTAGTTAAATTACTATTTTCAGAAAACTTTTTGTCACATATACTGCAGGCATAAGGTTTTTCTCCAGTGTGTGTTCTCATATGTTTAGTTAAATCACTATTATTAGAAAACTTTTTGTCACATATACTGCAGGCATAAAGTTTTTCTCCAGTGTGTGTTCTCATATGTTGAGTTAAATTACTATTATCAGAAAACTTTTTGTCACATATACTGCAGGCATAAAGTTTTTCTCCAGTGTGTGTTCTCATATGTTGAGTTAAATTACTATTATTAGAAAATTTTTTGTCACATATTCTGCAGGCATAAGATTTTTCTCCAGTGTGTTTTCTCTTATGACTAGTTAAATTACTACTATCAGAAAACTTTTTGTCACATATATTGCAGGCATAAGGTTTTTCTCCAGTGTGTATTCTCATATGTCTAGTTAGAGAGCCACTATCAAAGAATACTTTGTCACACATATCACATACATAAGGCGTTTCTCCAGTGTGTCTTCTCATATGTAAAGTTAAATGACCTTTCTGAGAAAAACTTTTGTCACATATATTGCAGGCATAAGGCTTTTGTTCAGTGTGTATTCTCATATGTCTAGTTAGAGAGCCACTATCAAAGAATACTTTGTGACACATATCACATACATTAGGCGTTTCTCCAGTGTGTCTTCTCATATGTATTGTTAAATTATAATTATCAGAAAACTTATTGTCACATATACTGCAGGCATAAGGTTTTTCTCCAGTGTGTGTTCTCATATGTTTAGTTAAATTATAATTATAAGAAAACTTTTTGTCACATATACTGCAGGCGTAAGGTTTTTCTCCAGTGTGTGTTCTCATATGTTTAGTTAAATTATAATTATAAGAAAACTTTTTGTCACATATACTGCAGGCATAAGGTTTTTCTCCGGTGTGTGTTCTCATATGTTTAGTTAAATTATAATTATCAGAAAACTTATTGTCACATATACTGCAGGCATAAGGTTTTTCTCCAGTGTGTGCTCTCTAATGTTTAATTAGAATATCCATTCGATTATACCTTTTGTCACATATACTGCAGGCATAAGGTGTTTCTCCAGTGTGTGTTCTCATATGTATAGTTAAATTATAATTATCAGAAAACTTATTGTCACATATACTGCAGGCATAAGGTTTTTCTCCAGTGTGTCTTCTCATATGTATAGTTAAATTACATTTATGAGAAAACTTTTTGTCACATATACTGCAGGCATAAGATTTTTCTCCAGTGTGTTTTCTCTTATGACTAGTTAAAGCATTATTCTTAGAAAACTTTTTGTCACAATATTGCAGGCATAAGGTTTTTGTCCAGTGTGTGTTCTCATATGTTTAGTTACATAACTTTTGTAAGAAAACTTTTTGTCACATATATTGCAAGCATAAGGTTTTCCGGGAGTATGTATAATTAAATGTCTTAATATTTCTTGTCTAGTTATCGCTATAAAAGAACATACATCACAAATAAAATTTGTTGGAGCAGAGTGTGCCTTCAAATGCGATTGTAAGACGTCTTTCCTGTTAGTTTTGTAATCACAAATATTACACAAATACACATTGGATAACAGTATATTACTCAGAATTTTATCTGATGGGCTTATTTCTGTTTTAGCTTTTGACTTTATTTAACATCTGTCTTTCGAAGCATTGTCTTGTTATTTGTAACTTATTGAAGTTTCAGTGTTTAATTTCAGCTGCTTCTTTTCTGTATCACTTTTCATTTATTTCTGAAAAATAATTTAAAACATACATATTTCTCAATTGAAATCAGAAAATAAAAAGCCTGCTCTGGGGGTGCTTCGGTTTTTAGGGTTCCGTACCCCTAGAGTCGGACTCGCCTATGAAGGGTTCCGTAATAGTAATATAAATTGGCATAAGATTGTTTTTTATTTTTATGTTTTTTACTATTTTATATTTTGCATTTAAATATCTCATTGTTAACTAGTTGTATTTTACTGTTAACATGATCTGATCTCATTAGCGTGTATGTTAACTCTTTCAATAATTGATCTCATTAGCGAGTCCCTATTGTTATAATTATTATTGTTTTCCTTTAATTATAAGTATTTCACTTGTATGTTTTATGTTCCTTGCATAGTATTAAGGATGTTTCTGTTTCTGTGCATTGTAATAAATAAATAAATAAATAAATAAATAAATAAAATAAAATAAATAAATAAATAATAGTTACAATTTATGACATATTAAAAAACACTACTTACTAGATCTCATTCAAACCAATTTTTTGTTGGAAGTTTGCAATCTACGGTCAAGTTCATAACTGCAGTCATATCACGTGTTTTTGAACTTTAAAATTACTTTTTTCCTAAAGGCTTGTTATTCTTATTTTTGTCTGTACGTACACAGTGTACGGGACTCAATATTTTACTTCAAATTACATGTCCTGAATGCTTTCGGAAAAAAATTAAAGTATAGATGCACGTGATATGACTGGACTTATGGACGTGACTGTACATCATATATTTTCTTTTAGTTTTATCATTCTCTTAGTTTATAGACTGAGAGCTAGCGACCAAATTCATCATGTGGCTTCAGCTGTATTGAAACTCCGTTAGCTACTTCCCTGAACAACCTTTTCCTATAATCTTCGTGCTGGCAGGCCGCGGGCGGGGGGTGCGGGTGTAGCGGGGTGGGAAAAAAAATGTGGGCTCAGCGACTTTAATTTTTTTTTCAAACAGTTGCTCTGTACTCTCTGTGCACCCAAAAAAAAATTTATATCGATTGGATGGTGGGAAGGGGTAGCCAGCGTTAATTAAAAGTACCAAAATAATAATTATTTTCGTGTGGGCTCAGCTATATTGGCTTTTTTTTCTGACGCGAGATTAATCAATATGTGAGACCCAAAAAAATTGCGAATTTAATTATTTTTTTATTTTATTTTTTCGATTTTTTTTGGGGCTTACATTTTGATTAATCTCGCGTCAGAAAAAAAGGCAATACAGCTGAGCCCACACGAAAATTGTTATTATTTTGGTACTTTTAATGAACGCTGGCAACCCCTTCCCACCACCCGATCGATTTAAATTTTTTTTTGGGTGCACAGGGAGTACAGAGCAACTGTTTGAAAAAAAAAAATTAAAGTCGCTGAGCCCACATTTTTTTTCTTTTTTTTTCCCCACCCCACAACACCCGCACCCCGCACCCCCCGCCCGCGGCCTGCCAGCACGAAGATTATAGGAAAACGATCTTCAAGGAAGTAGCTAACGGAGTCTCAATACAGCTGAAGCCACATGAAGAATTTGGTCGCTAGCTCTTAGTGTATTAGAAGTTACGGGGGACACACATTTTACACTTTTTGAAGTGTCTATCGCCAGGCCCAGGGTTACGTTCCGTCGCTTCGAGCGTAGTTGTTTGGTTAAATTTTAACCCGTTTGAGTTGCAACCGAGCCACTGAACGATCGAGTTGTTTTTATAACCTCAAATATTTAACGAGAGAAAATTCTTCTCCTGTCTCAATTTTTTTCCACTTTTATATACATTACAGACATATTAGACGTCTGTGATATACAAATTTAACAAAAATATTATAAAGTAACTACGAAACAAAATGGCGGGCTTTTCTAGTCTTTTGATTTTGACATAAATTGCAAGCTTTAAACGTCAAATAGCTGTCAGAGTAAAAATTAACCATCTCATTAGACGGTTGTTTGGTTGTTTCGCTCTGGAGTGCGTTCAGTCGCTTCGAGCGTAGTTGTTCGGTTAAATTTTAACCCGTTTGAGTTGCAACCGAGCCACTGAACGATCGAGTTGTTTTTATAACCTCAAATATTTAACGAGAGAAAATTCTTCTCCTGTCTCAATTTTTTTCCACTTTAATATACTTTACAGACGTATTAGACGCCTGTGATATACAAATTTAATAAAATTATTATAAAGTAACTACGAAACAAAATGGCGGGCTTTTTGAGTCTTTTGACTTTAACATAAATTGCAAGCTTTAAACGTCAAATAGCTGTCAGAGTGAAAATTAACCATCTCATTAGACGGTTGTTTGGTTGTTTCGCTCTGAGCCACGGAACGGGTGAAACTACGCTCTGACAGCTGTCAGGGTAAAATTTCACCGAGCCACGGAACGGTTAGAGCGCGCACCAGAGCGCGCTCGAGTGCACTCGTACGAAGCGACTGAACGCGCCCCTGAGCCACAGGGTTACGTTCCGTCGCTTCGAGCGTAGTTGTTTGGTTAAATTTTAACCCGTTTGAGTTGCAACCGAGCCACTGAACGATCGAGTTGTTTTTATAACCTCAAATATTTAACGAGAGAAAATTCTTCTCCTGTCTCAATTTTTTTCCACTTTTATATACATTACAGACGTATTAGACGTCTGTGATATACAAATTTAACAAAAATTATTATAAAGTAACTACGAAACAAAATGGCGGGCTTTTCTAGTCTTTTGATTTTGACATAAATTGCAAGCTTTAAACGTCAAATAGCTGTCAGAGTAAAAATTAACCATCTCATTAGACGGTTGTTTGGTTGTTTCGCTCTGAGCCACAGAACGGATGAAACTACACTCTGACAGCTGTCAGGGTAAAATTTCACCGAGCCACGGAACGGTTAGAGCGCGCGCCAGAGCGCGCTCGAGTGCACTCGAACGAAGCGACGGAACGCGTCCCAGAACGGGTGAAACTACGCTCTGACAGCTGTCAGGGTAAAATTTCACCGAGCCACGGAACGGTTAGGAGTGCGTTCAGTCGCTTCGAGCGTAGTTGTTCGGTTAAATTTTAACCCGTTTGAGTTGCAACCGAGCCACTGAACGATCGAGTTGTTTTTATAACCTCAAATATTTAACGAGAGAAAATTCTTCTCCTGTCTCAATTTTTTTCCACTTTTATATACATTACAGACGTATTAGACGCCTGTGATATACAATTTAATAAAATCATTATAAAGTAACTACGAAACAAAATGGCGGGCTTTTTGAGTCTTTTGACTTTGACATAAACAGGCCTCCGTCACTCCATGTACTTGCGCGCTATAATTACCTACCGCTCGGCCGAGCGGTCTCGGGCCTTTTGCGGCCCCAATTCAGTGCGGCTGCGGCAAGCGTAGCGCGCGCACGTTGTTCAATATTTTTAGTCGTTCCATTCGTTCGTACGCGTACCTACGATGATGCCGTCTGGTGCCATATCATTCTTAAATTAGCACAAAACTTATTTACACATATTTCTGCCGCAAAATTCGTTATCACATAATTAAAAAAGCATATTTAAGTTCAAAATAATTTTAGCGGGCCGGGCGGTCACATTCACATTCATCAATAAGTAATCCATTTACGAGTATATCCGCGGGATCTTACAAGTTAATAAGTATTTTAATATTTTATTACTAAAGGATGTTACTAAAATACTCGTAAGTGTCCACACTACGAGAAAATAATTTGATTTTTGAGATACTACAACAGATCATTCCTAAATTAGCACACACACACACAACCTTTTAATTAAATTTATGTTGAAGAAGTTTTGCCATTCAAATAAGTGGACGAGTCATTATTTCATTATTAAAATCTTCAGTATTCATTTTCTACACCAAAAAACTAATATTTTTGTTTTGAACGCTGCTGCTCGATTAGCCCCTGCGCCGCCGCTGTCAAAACCGCTTTTTAGTAAATAGTATTAGCATTTGTTTATTTGAATCATCATTTGTTCGAGTAAGAGGTAGGTACCTTATAGGTTAATAAATCAGATGTTTTATTTTCTCAAAGACGACAGCCCTAAAGGTTTTAGTAGAGTGGCGCAATACGCGAGAGAAAGAGATGCAGCAAGTACTTGTATTCGCCTAGCGCCGTGCGATCTGAATTGCACTTTGTTATAACGGAGGTAGGATTGCAATCTATTTGAATTATGTCGCCTAGTGCAGCTTCTGTAGGGACTACTATTTGGTATTCTGTGACATAAATTGCAAGCTTTAAACGTCAAATAGCTGTCAGAGTAAAAATTAACCATCTCATTAGTTAGACGGTTGTTTGGTTGTTTCGCTCTGAGCCACGGAACGGGTGAAACTACGCTCTGACAGCTGTCAGGGTAAAATTTCACCGAGCCACGGAACGGTTAGAGCGCGCTCGAGTGCACTCGTACGAAGCGACTGAACGCGCCCTAGAGCGCGCTCGAGTGCACTCGAACGAAGCGACGGAACGCGTCCCAGCGCACTCCACGCCAGAGCTGCAGAATGTACCTACGCCGGGCGGCCGCGATTTCGCGGCCATTTAGTAGGAAAAACGCGCGCGCTTGTGAAGACGCTGTTATTTAGTCTGTAGTAATACGGACTCTCGCGGCCCGGTCTTAAGGTGCATTTTGTTTTAATATGAGCGCAACGACAAACGGTAGGCTATTATAGCCAGGGTCACGTTTGACGCGTTCAATGTAATTTGAACGTTAGTGGCGTGGTAGCTAGAATTAAATTCGCACGTTTGCTATCAGAGAGTGCGCCTACTGTACCTAGTACGATTATATAATTCTGTGCTATCGCGCAAACTATTCAGTTTAGAAAAAAAAAATTAGAAACCTCAATATCATTTTTGAAGGCCTATCCATAGATAACCTACACGTACAGGCTTGATGAATTTTTTTTTATTGAGTTTCAGTTCTAAGTATGGGAACCCCCATGATTATGATTTAGATGGAGAGGGAAGGGCACCAAGTACCCAAGACCACGGCGACCCATGATGATGATGATGATGATGTAATCCTGTAATCCCATCCCACTGCGACCCATAGTGGATCTTATTATAGTCGGCCCTCATAGGCTATTAGCCTCTTCCAAACCAACCGACCACTTTGAAGAAGCTGACGGTTTTGGTGGGATTTAGGCTTCGGGCTTCATGGGGGGCAAAAGCTTGTGCGCTCCCAGCACCCGACTCCTCTTATTGACGAGAGCATCGCACTCACAAAGAATGTGAAGTGGGGTTTCCTCTTTGTCCGCACAGAATCTGCAGTAAGGGTTTTCTGATAAGCCCATCCTGTTCATGTGCTTATTGAGTTTACAATGCACAGTGAGGGCCCTAATGGTGTGTGTGTGGTGTGAGGGCCACTTTGCTTAAACTCAATGAAAATATGACCTTTATTTAGTGTGCATTGCAAAACAATTGTGCAGTTAATATCAGATTTTGTGCAACTCAATTGAGCGAGTTGTAAGCTGAAATGTTGGGCCCTCAATCCTCCATTGGAGGATTGAGGGCCTAACATTTCAGCTTACAACTCACTCAATTGAGTTGCACAAAATCTAATATTAACTGCACAATTGTTTTGCAATGCACACTAAATCAAGGTCATATTTTCATTGAGTTTAAGCAAAGTGGCCCTCACACCACACACACACCCCTAATGAGTATATGTATGCTCACCCGGTCGAGTTTTAGTATCTCAGTTCTTGATTTGGGTAGGAACCCCGGAATGAGTAGTTGTGAGTGTGCAAGGCCAGCAGATTTGAGCCAGGTGTTGTGTGCTTGGTGCCTTTCCCAGGCCAACATTTGGCGCCTCGAGCCGGATTTCTGCACCCCAAGCATGGGCTCCGGCCCAGTAGGTCGGGCACCGGATCCTTGCCTTGCCAGCTCATCTGCTGCTTCGTTCCCCCCAATTCCCGAGTGTCCAGGCACCCAGCCCAGGCACACTGAGTTGGAGCTGCCCAGTATTTAGGGCAACAATGCATTCCAGGGTAAGTCTGGATGCCACTTCATAGGAAATCAGTGCTTTTAATGCGGCCTGGTTTCAATTTTTTGCCATTTGGTTACGGAACCCTAAAAACAATACATCGATTTTGCTACTTATAAATATCGGCAGATATTTTATTTAAGTCGCAAAATCGACAAAAGCTGAAGCAAATGAAAATGGACCTGAAAATTCTTACAGAATATTTGACAGAAAAGAAATGCACTTACGTCCGTCGTCTCCTTAGATCACAACAGAACAGAACCACGGAACACTATTACTTCCTAGCACAAACAAAAAAAGTGAAAAATAAATAAAATTCAACACACACAATTTTTTTTTTTTTAGTTTCTTTCTCCCTTATGGGAAAGGCAAAGGGATCTAAGCCCATACAGCCTAGTCTTTAGTAGTTTCTTGCATTATCCAAGTTTAATGTCTTCATCTTCAGTCATTATTTCTTCAGTTTCATTTCGTCATCTTTAGTCATTTCTTGCATCTATTGGCTGGTTTACACGTATTAAGTGACGAAGTAATTAACTAAATTTTAACTAGATTTTAACTTAATTCTTGCGTGTAAACAACCACTTAAGAGCTCTTTTAGTCACAAGTGGTAAGTAAACGATTTAGTGGTTAAGTGAACAAGTGAAAATAGAATCTAGTCTATTTTTGATTAAGTAGCCGCGCCTCCCGCACCGCTTGCATTCCCCGGTAGGCGTGGCTTACTACTAAACTGTCATTTAGTTATGTGTGAAGGTGAACTCAACAATTTAGTGAAGTACTTAGGTAGTACAGTGAACTAAAGAGTGCATAAGTTAGACAAGCGTGTAAACGATCGGTTACTTAATTAATGCATTATAGGGACTCAAAACAAATTTTGTATGTGGAAGTTTACATGCATTTTTAAGGTGGCCACAGACGGTCAGTTTTGCGCGTCAGTTCTGACTTAAAACCGCGGCGTCGCTCCAAAATTTGATCGTCTGTGCCGAATCGCCACGCCAGAGTTTTAACTGACGGCGCGCCACGGAAATTTTCCGGGGCTACCATAATCCAGCGCGGCGCTGGGCGGCGCGTCGCGCCAAACTGACCGTCTGTGTGGAATCGTCACTCCAATCGCGCCAGTTCGCTCGCTCGCAGCAGCCGCTCGAGCATGTCGTTTGTTATGTAAGTGGTAGTTTTGTTGATGGCGGCGTCCCCGGTAATACGCATAAAGACGATTATCTACACTAATACTATAAAAGGGAAAGATTTGTATTTTTGTAATGAATAAACTCAAAGATCCGTACTAAAACTTCAATATAAATAAATTACCTGAAATAGGTACCTATTCCTAAAAAATTACCGCGGGAAAATTATCATTCCCACGGGAAAAATTGTTAAAGCGGGCGGAGTTAGCACAAAGAAAGAATAGACCTTGGGCAAGAACATAGCCACTAGACACTTGCACTACGAAACTCGCTTTTACTGTTACGGAATACAGGCGCTCTCAAGGTCAATATGTCCAGCCGCATGTGCTGAGTACTGTACCTTTTACCGCGGGAAAATTATTCATTCCCATTCCCACGGAAAAAAAATACTGTTAACGCGGACGGAGCCGCGGCGGAAAGCTAGTGTTTAATATATTTATATATATTCCTCCTTCTTCTCCTTTATTTTATTATTTATTTATACCTATATTTTATTATTTTTATTAATTACTTGTTTGCAGTTAGTAATTATAATTATTGTAGGTGGTTCTAGCGATAATTTTATTTGATAATTTGATTCCCTTTTTTAAGCCATTCTTTCATACATTGATTTCTTTTTTTGTTTTCGGTGAGTAGACGCGTGCGCTTTCTAGCCCGGCCGAACGAAAACTGAAGTGCCGGTTTTACGCCAGTCTGTGGGGAATTCCAGTTGGCCTAAAACCATTTGGAGCGACGCCACAGTTTTACGTCTGGACTGACGCGAAAAACTGACCGTCTGTGCCCAGCTTTAGAGTACTTTTACGATGTTTAGCGTAATAAATCGAATGTAGTTTTACAGTACCAATGAGTAGTAAAGGTTGATACCAATTTTGCGATGAAAGAACAAAGCGTTGTGCAGAAAAGTGCAGAATTAAAATGCTCAAGCCATAATCCTCCCCAACCTGCAGCTATATCTTCGGAATTACAACGCGACCAGTGTTCTTTCTTAACTGAGCAATGAATAGCAATCTGATACTAACTTTTTGGATATAAAGTAAGTCGAAAGACCCCACCGTTTGGCTATACGAGAGGGGAGGATTATAGCTTGAACATCAAGCTATAATCCTCCCTAAACTATAGCAATATCTCCGGAATTATAATGATAGCAACTTTTTTACAACGATACCAACTAGTACCAAGGGAATAGCAAGTTTTAGCATTGTCAGAATGGAATTTCGTTAAGGTTTGATAGGGGAGGATTATACCTATAAGGACATCAGATTTTGGGGGTTCCCCATTGTTTTTAATGGTCTAAAAAACAAGGTCTTCTATTCATGATGACGTAGGCTTGTGTCAAGTCACGTGGTCGGAATAGAAGACCTTGTTTTTTTAGCCCATGATCAAACCAATACGTGTGGGGGTATCTATGGATAGGTCTTCAAAAATGATATTGAGGTATTTAATCATTTTTTTTCTAAACTGAATAGTTTGCGCGAGAGATAGCTCCAAAGTGATAAAATGTGTCCCCCTGTAACTTCTAAAATAAGAGAATGATCAATCTAAAAAATGTATATCATTTACAGTAACTAGTATTATATTATCTGTGGTATGAGTACCAGTCAGTACCTATAAATAATTTTTTAAATTTCGTACAAAATCTGAACAGCCCTATGTTACATTGATATAACTACATCTTTTTAAGTGGTTCAGGCAATCTATCGTGTGTACTCCTTTGCCTGTGTATAAATTACGTATTCTATACTTTTCCCCGTAACCGTAACCATATAATATTTTTTAAAGGCTTAATGATTAAATAAATGAAACGAGTGGAGTACATCTCAGTTACTTTATTAAATATTTAATTTTACAACCAGTATCGAATGCAGTAACATTTCATCACATTAGCGTAAAATTACATGTAATAATGAAGTCGAACTACAACAATGAAATCCGTAATTTTGTAATGTAAATCATTCTATGATAAATTGTATCAACAATATGATGTATAAGATCTTGTAAAAAAATTCTTAAAATTTCGGATTTCTTTTTTGTGTTGTGACTTATTAGCTGTGAATTGCATAATGTTATCGAAGTGAGAATTCAACAATATAAATTCTTACATTTGCTAAATTGCTCCTGAAGCCTTTATATTGTGTCGTGTTGCTTGTTGAAAATAACATCGGATAAATTTCAAAAGATTACTACACTTCTAGACACATGAAAATTTGATTTAATAAATAAATTTAAAACCTGTTGCGTGTTAATTTGTGTGTGATTGTAGAGTTTCTTAAGTATACACACTTCTCTACAGACAAAATAACAAACACCTTATGTTAGTGATTTAATTAAAATTTTCAGTAATTCTTCAAATATTGATACTATGTAAAAATGAATTCATTTAATTTTGAGATGGTTTCATCTCCCGATCGCACTGTGCAACCCACAGCCGCATATAAACACGAATAGACGTAGATAGATAGGTATACATAGAGACAAAATTTTGATGATAGTATATAATGGAGTACATAGTTATTTATAATTTAATGAGGATAATGATTACAATTGTTTCCTAACGAGTACGAAGTTCCGCTAAAGACAATATTATTATGTATAAAATTATTGAAAACTGAAATTGAGTATTTGACTATATCCCATAGGTATATTACCGGGCTTTAACTTGACTGTGTGATTGTCATCAAAAATGAACATTATGTCAAGACATTTTCTCTTATTATTATTTTTTTACTTAAAGGAGTAGGTAGTCAAATGCTCAATTAAAAAATCAATTGTCCTTTTCATTCTGCAACATCAACAACTTGAATTGAATCATCAAATCAATCAACGAATATATGGGACATGGCAGTGTTCCGCCAAGTTCGCTTACATCGCAGAATGAAAAGACACGATTGATAAAACTCCTATCCACCTTACAGATATGTTTGAATGATCTCTAAAAGCAACAACTCGTAACAAAATCATATTTATAACAGTCTGATCACACAAATTACAAATTAAATAATAAAATGTATATGCCATCTAGTTATTTACAAAGTTAGCTAACTAAATAACAAAGAATCTTAATATTATTTTGTAAGTTTATTCCGCCTCTAGGCCGTCTAAATACTGACTGGCTAGTTTATTTGTATTGCTGAACAAAATGACCATTTTCTGAACAATAATGTTAAGATAACATAAGCCTGATAATGAAAGTGCCTAAATCTGTATTTATCATCTTTATAATATTTTATTTTGACTACTGATTTCGGATCACAATTTGCTCAGCAATACAAAAATATTCTATCGACATATTTCACTACGACAACTTCTATTTCTACATAAATTAAGGTCAAAATCTAGATTTTATAGTGCTAGTGTTTTTTCGACAATTCATAAAGTCGCCACTCTCCAGCGAATGATAAAGTGTAGTTTATTGGAATGCACTCGGCCGCAGAGCTGGCAACACTAGCGCCATCTTGTATACAAAAGTCGGTATCAAAACTGGCAACTTATTCCATCGTTGTATTGAATATCCAAAGCTTCGTATTACAAATGTGTGTATATTGAGCACTATAGAGGGTTAATTTGTATCAGTTACATTTTCACCTAATATAAAAAGTGTAAACATGGTCGATATTTGAAGAATTCAATGCTATAATGCCACTTATTAAAGTCTAATATTGTATATGTATCACTTTTAAAAAGTCCTTGGGTTTTGATATTGCACCACTAACAAATGGGAGAACGACAGTGTGACTTTGTGGAATCTGACGTGTAGATGATATTGTACAGTATCAGCACATGAGGTTGGACATTCGCACTATGAAATTCACCCTTACCGTTTAGAAATACGGGCGATCTCAAGGTCAACATCTCCAGCCGCATATGCTGGCTACTGTACTTCGGTCGATAAAGATCTTTCCATTACAACATGTGACGCAAACAACAATTGCGCACAATCCAAACTCCAAAAGCCAAGCAGAATGAGTTCCTGCAAAACTTGGAGATGAATGTTCATCGTTAACTCACCTATTTCTCTGGCGACGAAGACAAAAGACGAAAGGGACGCAGTTATGAGTTAGAATGAGATACAGATACACCGCGCTCACTCTTGCGCATAACTGCGTCCCTTTCGTCTTTTGTCGCTGTCGCCAGTGAAATACCTGCCTTTGTCATGAGCAGCCCTTATATAACCCCACTAAGGGGCATGGGGGTGAATCTTCATTTTTTTTCCCTCTCTTACCAAGATTGAAACTCGTTTAGACTCCGCTTCTAGTAACTGACTTTGTCAGAGTTCTCAAAACCACTTTGCGTCAACTGTCTCCCTCCCACCTGTGAGTAAACGCGTCCGCACTACCTCCATCCTCGTCACTCGATGACGTGTGTATGGTGTTACTCGATGACGGTGTGTGTGTCTGTGTGCGTGCGGCGCGCGCAGAACACGTGGCAGAGCAGCGGCACGGCGGCGAGCAGCGAGCCGCGCGGCGACCACTAGGCGGGAGGGGAGCGCGGGGGGGAGGGGGGCGTGCCCGCTGGCCCCGCGCTGGGGGACTGCCGGCTCTGCGGGGACTGCGATCTGGGGGGGAGATCAAGTCTAAAAAATTTAATAACCCCCGACACAAAACCGTTACTTGATCCTTTCAACAACTAGAAATGATGATCTTCAAATGGCTGAAGATATTTTGTTGGATCATAGCTAAGAACACTCTCGAATGTGATACCTTGAAAACAAAAAAAACTAGATCAAAATCGGCGCATCCGTTTAGGAGCTACGATGCCACATACAGACAGACAGACAGACACACACGTCAAACTTATAACACCCCTCTTTTTCGTCGGGGGTTAAAAAAACTAGGTCTTCCACTCAGACTATTAACTACGCATTCGACAAGGATGAACAGGATGATGACGTAGGCTTGTGTCAAGTCACTTGGTCTGAGCGTGTCGAATGCGTGTTAATCGACAAGGATGAACAGCATGATGACGTAGACTTGTGTCAGGTCACGTGGTCTGAGCGTGATGAACAGCATGATGACGTAGGCTTGTGTCAAGTCACGTGGTCTGAGTCATAGTAGAAAGACTGATAAGTAAGTTATCTTCATACTAACGCACCGAGCGCGGCTTATATGTGTGCGTCATAGTATCTATGCGTCGCCGCACGCACACTCAAACAAAATCTCGACTGGCGCACTGAGAAACGGGTCGAGATTTTGTTTGAGTGTGCGTGCGGCGACGCATAGATACTATGACGCACACATATAAGCCGCGCTCGGTGCGTTAGTATGAAGATAACTTACTTATCAGTCTTTCTACTATGTCTGAGTGGAAGACTTTGATATCCTAGACCATGATCAAAATAATCATAAAGCCTGACCAAAGTTTTTATTTATTTTCTGGTCCGATTTTACATGAAATTACGGAATGGGGGTGTAGGCGAGACCCCTTGCTACGACCCAGACATAATACTTCTTTTGCACCATAGACAAACAAAGCCAGCGCACGCACACTCACAGTACAGCGTAAATATATCCAGTACCTAGTTAAAAATATTACATAGAAAGTAAGAAAAATAATTTCGTGCGTGCGTGCTATATCAGATACGTGAAGTCGTTGGTCCCGGCTACTGTCTGTCTACGGATGTAGTCAGAGGAGAGGAGAGAGGTTGGTTAACTTCAAAGCCCACACGATAAGGAAGAAGAAGAACTCATTTTAGTGCGGGGCAGTGAGTGTCCTTTCTGTTCTGGTTAGGTTACATTAATACTATTATTTTGTTCTGTGGCGATGGTTTATCTTACTTGTATGAGAGTTGTTCGGCGCGCGCCGTGGGGCTGAGCTTGTGGTTGGTGAGGAACGTGCCGATGGACTCGTCCGAGCTGTAGCTGTCGTTGTCGCTGCAACAAACACACACATCCTTACTACGCATATACGCTACTAGATGGCGCTACGAGTTTTGACAAGAGCACTTAAAACTTAAACATTATTTCTGTGGGTCCTGTGAAAAACGATCCAACTTGAAAACGCTACTTTTCAGGAGAGCGAAAAAACAAATTTTGGGAAGGTTTTTTGGCTATAATTTTTAAGGGTCTTGGTCTTTTTTTATTAAAAATATATTTTTAAGATCAGCTTTGAGAGCTCTATTTTATGGTAAAGTACTTCTTTTTCTAAACTGCATTTTATGGTTTTTTCTAGCCTGTAGTAGCTCGCCAGCACCTAGCCTGGCCTCGTCATTATAGCCTCTTGCAATGCTGGTAGCCCGCCTCACAGCCGCGCCTCATCCCTAGTTTGTTTGTTTGTTATATTAATTTAATTTACAATAATTTTGCTCGTGTTTTATTTTTATTTTTACAATGTTTAAAGTTAAACATACGATACAACTGCCGCGACCAGAGAAATAAAAAACCTCGCCATTTATTTATTTATTTGGATCACCTACAGCAAAATACAATAGATAAGATTATTACAAATATTATCAATAAAGCCATTTACAGGTGTTCGCCATATTGCGGAATTTCAATGGAATAAATTTTATAAGGGAAATTGTTGCCATAGTCGTAAAAATATACACGTGGCGCCCCCAGAGCAGGTTTTTATTTCTTCGGTCAGGCTTTACAAGGTAGAGCTACTGTGGAGTTTGCATCGTTGAATATGCAACTCCTTTGGTTTGGAACTGGCTGTTTTGCCTTTTATTTAGTAAAATGATATTCTATTTAAATTATCGATTGACTCTTCCATGTCTTTTTTGGAGTATTTGTATTAGTGGTCAATCCAACGGACATTGAAATATGAAGAAATATTAATAAATATCTTGATATTGACTTTTGTGCTTGTTAATCACTACATAGTATAAAACAGTCGCTTTCTCTGTCCCTATGTCCCTCTAT